>JAHXHD010000221.1:0-34220 GCA_019857685.1 Papiliotrema terrestris | reverse complement strand
CCCTCCATGCGCCCGAGCGACGGGCTGATGCCAGACTATATTGACTCGGCGATAGACAAGATCCGAGCATTCGACTATGACATCGCCTCAGGCCAGCTCACGAACGAGCGCGAGTTCCAGCCGTCGCCTGAACCGCTCGAACCAGGCGCGAAGATCCAGGGGTGCTTTGATGGTCTCACGATGGATGGGGTGGGCAATGTCTGGGTTGCGCGGTGGAGCGACGGGCGGGTGATGGGCTTCCGTCCTGACGGGAGCCTCATCGCCAATATCAAGACGCCCGGGTGTCTCTCGCCGACGATCCCGTGCTTTGGCGGTGAGCATCGTCGTCAGCGGCCTCTGTTGGAGTGCGGTCGCAGAAGAAGAACACGGAAGCTGAAGACCAGGGGACAACCTCGAGACAATGTTCATCGCTTCGGCACATACCAAGTGGCTCCGCAAGGGGGACATCCAGCCGCAGTACCCTCATTCCGGAAATGTGTTCTCGGTGGACTTTGGACCTGGCTCGGAGATCAGAAAGGTGCTGGGGGACGGCTGGAAGGGGGCGGAGAGGTACCGGTTCGGCGCGTGAGGGCGGCGATACACTCAGAGAAATGGACAGAGTTAGATTGTAGACCACATGTATTGTCTATGAACGGACCAATACCCGAAACGGACTGCTGATGACAATGAAGGGATTAAACCATTAAGGGGTGCATGCCAAGGTATGCCCGATGAGGAGTATGAAAAATGAAAGAGATCTTTACACGATGCGAGATGGCCCGCTGACCGCCGCCGGGGGGTCGGTCTGGTCACGACCGAGCTCTGTAGACTCCGTGGGGCAAGCAGGGCCTGCTTAGATCAGACCCAGACCAAGAAGGCCCTTTCCGCCGAGGAGACCCTTGAGCGACAGGATGCCGCCGAGGGAGACATTCAACGACGTGGTGACTGCCATGAGCGCCTGCGTCGTCGCGGACTGCCCGAATAGTGACAGAGCGGAGATGGAGAGACATGTGACTCACTGCAGACGAAGATCGGGGTGATCGTGACCTTGAGGGAGGCGCAGGTGTCGAGCGCGAACTGGACGACACCCGTGATGTATGCCTCGACGGACAGGAACAGCTTGGCGGTGATGGCGTTACAGCTGTCCAGATGCGCTTTCTGGCTGTCAACCACGCTGAGAAACCTCATGCCGGCTCGGATGTGGAGGCAGCCATGGAAATTGGGTGACCACTCACGATGTCAACGTCGGCGAGCAGAGCGGCGTCCAGCGAGACGAAGATGGCGTTCACATCGACGATCACATCGGCAATGACCTTGGCGACGAGCTTCTTCTGCACCGAGGTGAGCCCGGTGAGCTTGGCCTTGAGCTCGCCGTCGGCTGAGATGGCCGCAAAGGCGGTGTTGCACTTGTTGACGATGAGCTGGAGCGCCGCCGCCACTTCGACCTTGGCGCTGATCTTGGCCTTTACATGCACGTCCTGTCATGAGCCAAGACTCTCCGCCACCGGGCCGCCCCCTCAAGTCGTGTTGACCTACCAGCTCAGCCTTGATGTCAGTGAAGATGGCTACGACACCGTCCACACCGTTGATGGGGCCGCCGCACCATCCTGAACCGCATCGCTCGACATTGACAGCGTCGTTGGAGCGGACTGCGAGAGCCGCGAGGTCGTCAACTTTCGGGGCCGGCGCGGCGAAAGTGCAGCCGAGGAGCGGGAGCGCGGCGAGGAGGATCGAGGTGAATCGCATTGTGTGTGCAGTGAAGTGTAAAAGTGGGTAGTCGACCGACCAAGCGAGCAAGTAGTAAGCAAGTGAGCGTGAGTGTACTTGAAGAGAATTTGAAGCTGAAAAGCTAGACTAGAAAGGGCACCGAACGAGGGAAAGGGTGGTCATCAAGAGCCGAAGAGGAGAAGTGGAGAAACGAAGAAGTAAACTGATGGAGACGAGACCGGTCGTCTGTCCACCTTATATACCCACTGAGGCCCAGCGGTCCATGTTGGACTGTGATTGTTGACCAAGGAGCTCCGCCCGTCAGGTGCGAGCTGCAACGCACCCAGAGTTTGGAAGGAGATGAAACGCGAAATGAAACACGGCGACGGCACCCAGCCTGTCGGCCCGTCACGTTCCGTCGGATCTGGTCAGTGAATAACCTGCCCGCCCGGTATCGTAGACAATCGAGTCACCGGCACTGCTGGATGAGGATCCTGATGGATCTGTGACTACCTCATCAGTGGGATGAATGGACGGGAGAGCTGGGACACCGGTGAAACAGGGGCCAGAACCGATTTTTCGTCGGTCAGATTGCGGATTCACCTAGATCAGCTTGGGCGAGTCACTGCGGATGAGCTTGATAGACGGGGACACCCCCTGACTTGGTCACAGGCACACCTCTGTCCCTGTGCCATTGATGGGAAGCGAATAGCGGAAGGAGGCATGTTATTCAAGCTGTCAGCCAGGTTGCGCAATTGGTGTGACGGTTGTTCTGGATCCCAACATCGGCGCATCGCCTTTGCCCAGCCGGCACATGACTTCCGATCGCCGTATGATCCATCGGCTTTGCTACGAGTGTCGTGGATATCCTCCGACATACGTGATTGAGGTCATGCGTTGTCGTGGTTGGATGTGATGCCTCAACGCTACGCCAAACTGGTCCGTACTCTTCATCGCCGATCACCGGTGTCGTTGTCGACTCGATCGTTGGTAAGCTCTGGATCGACATTCTTGATGTACAGGGCCCGTGTGAGTATTCATCCCTGAAAGTAGCGCTCGCTTCGGCCTCAGCACAGCTTCTATCCTGCCCAACCTCGTCAGGCTTCCCTGCCAGGCCACAGGCTCGGCTGTTATCGCGCTACATGATGTGCAGGTTCTCCCGCTTAGGCTGTGTGGCCTTGGTATGTGTTATTGTGTCTTCCAGTGCTTTACAGCTGCCCCTTTGCCCATTCGCTCGTCTGCGCTGCGAGCTCAACCGCAGCCAGTGCCCAGTCCTCTCCGTGGTCTGCTCGTCAGTTGCGGTTCTCGCAAATGGACGACTGCTCGACTGACTGTGGCCCTTCTTCTCGCCCCTTCCAATACCGGCCCTCTCCAGCGCCTGGTCATCCGTCAATGCCGTCAACACGCCAAAGATGACCGGCGTGCCGGTGTCCAGCTGGACGCGCATGAGTCCATGCGAGACCGCCTCGCAAATGTATTCAAAGTGCATCGTCGAGCCCTTGATGAGGCACCCGATGGCGATGACCGCGTCGAAAGGGCGGGTCGAGACGGCCGACGAGGCGCCGTCCTTTGACGATGGCGAGGCAGCGTCCTTGGACGAGTCGATCAGGGACAGCAGGTTGGCGGAGCTCGCGAGCATGCTCGGGGCGGCGTTGGACGCCTGCGTCTTTCCGCCCTCGATGAGCTTCTGAGCAGCGAACGGAAGCTCGTACGAGCCGGGTACGGTCTTGACGACGATGTTCTCGGGCTTGACGCCTTGCGCCTGGAGCTTGGCGATGGTGCCGCTAACGAGGGAGGAGATGATTGCGTCGTTCCATCGAGCGTGGACGATGGCGATGCGGAAGCCGGAACCGTCGTACGAGACTGGAGGAGGAGGGAGGCCTTTGACGGTTGGGTCGGACATGGCGGGAAGTAGGTTTGGGAGGATATGGGATGGATGGGAATGTATGGGATGAGTCACGTTACTGCTAACTGCTACGTCGCCTAAGCGCCGGGAGCGGACTTGGCCGCCTTCCGCCGCCGGGGACTGAGTGCCGTTCGGTTTTCGGAATGATGGAATGATAGCGTGATTAAGCGGGGTATCCAAATAACATTTGCAAATAACCCTTCCCCTTTGGTGAAATTTCGCCCAGTCCGAGTCGAGCCCGACGCAAGGAAGCAACCTTCCGCCCACACCCTGCCCAAACCCCTGTCAAACCCCTGGCTCAGCCCGAAAAGTCCAGCGCTCCTCTCAAAGCCGTGCTCTTTTCTCTTTCAAACATCCTCCCCATCACCAAAAATGTCGTTCCAGCGATCCACCACCGCTCTCCGAGCCCTCGCCAAGGCCGCCGCCCCGGCCTCGAAGCGATCCATGTCGCTCCTGTCCCGACAGGCGCCCCGAGCTGCCCTCGCGACCCGAGTCACCGGCGTCCGAGGTGTCAAGACCCTCGACTTCGCCGGCACCAAGGAGGTCGTCTACGAGCGAGCCGACTGGCCCCTCGACAAGCTCCAGGAGTGAGTCACGTGCCCCCCGGTCCCAGGCGCGAGCTGATGGTAGCTACTTCAAGAACGACACGCTCGCCATGATCGGTTACGGATCGCAGGGCCACGGACAGTCGCTCAACGCCCGAGACCAGGGCCTCAAGGTCATCGTCGGTGTGCGAAAGGGCGGAGAGTCGTGGAAGCAGGCCCAGGAGGACGGATGGGTCGAGGGTGAGACCCTCTTCGACATCCCCGAGGCCATCAAGCGAGGTACCATCATCATGAACCTCCTTTCGGACGCGGCCCAGTCCCAGACCTGGCCCGAGATCAAGCCCCTCATCACCAAGGGCAAGACCCTCTACTTCGCCCACGGTTTCTCCGTTGTTTACAAGGAGGACGTGAGTGGCCGGTATTCACTTTGCATCAGACGGACAGATCGCTTACCCTTCAGACCAAGGTCGAGGTCCCCTCTGACGTCGATGTCATCCTCGTTGCCCCCAAGGGTTCCGGCCGAACCGTCCGAACCCTCTTCCTTGAGGGCCGAGGCATCAACTCGTCGGTCGCCGTCTACCAGGACGTCACCGGCAAGGCCAAGGAGAAGGCCGTCGCCCTCGGTATCGCCGTCGGATCCGGCTACTGCTACGAGACCACCTTTGAGAAGGAGGTCTTCTCCGACCTCTACGGAGAGCGAGGTGTCGTGAGTGGTTGTCCCGTTTTCCAATCGTTCTACCGGGAGTACAAGCACCGGGGCAGGCGTACTACAGAGCGCTTGCAGTCAGCAGCCTCGGTGTTCGACCCCTCCAAGGGCCTTCCCTCCACGTCCCAGTCTTATATCTTTCTCGAGCATTCGCTAACCCCAGCTCATGGGCGGTATCCAGGGAATGTTCCTTGCGCAATACGAGGTCCTCCGAAAGAACGGCCACTCCCCCTCCGAGGCCTTCAACGAGACCGTCGAGGAGGCCACCCAGTCCCTCTTCCCCCTGATCGGCAAGTACGGCATGGACTACATGTACAACGCCTGCTCGACCACCGCCCGACGAGGTGCCCTCGACTGGGCCCCCAAGTTCAAGGAGGCCAACTTGCCCGTCTTCGAGGCCCTCTACAAGTCGGTCAAGGACGGCTCCGAGACCCGACGATCGCTCGAGTTCAACTCGCGAAAGACTTACCGAGAGGACCTCCAGAAGGAGCTCGACGAGATCGACAACCAGGAGATCTGGCGAGCGGGCAAGACCGTCCGAGCCCTCCGACCCGACGCCGCCAAGGACGAGCTCTAATCGCCTCGCGCCGATCGACCCAAAATCCGTCACCCCAACCCAAAAACTCCATCTTTACCCCCCTGGTTCGCGCTGGCTTCTGAATGCGGAATGGCGAGAGATTGATTGTATGCAGTTTCAGCTTGACTGTGGAAGGAATGCAATGCATGCTTGGTCCACAACCTTGGGAGCTGTCGTACTACCTGAGGCTATCGCGCGGCTAGCATCCCCACGGGCATTCTGCCTCGACTCATAGGTACACCGCCCGCCCTTGAAGCCCATGACCCTTCGGGCGGATGACGTTTCCCGTGACGTGTGGCTATCCGGAGCCTATCGCTACGCTCAGTCATCCGCTTCCTGGATCAGCGTCGCGCCATCTTGTGACGGTATATTCGTCGGGCTGTCGATTAGGCGATCTCCGTAATGATCTCGGAAGCTGATGACCCCAGTTCGTTAGTGCAGGTAGCATTACCTTTGACTGATGCGCTCTTCTCCCTCACAAAGGCCGTCCACGTCGTTATCGTATAAGTGCATACAGTGATATAGCGTCCATGGATTGAAAGTCCGTCAAATGAAGCCTACTCTTCACGCCCATCTCCCGTCCGCCGTCGCCCGGCACCGTCCCGACCTCCCAGGGGATCTTCCACTCCACTGTAGCGTCTACTACCCCTCTGACTCTCAGTCTCCCACTCGGGGCGGTACATCGGCGGCAACTCCTCCATATCCTCCGCCCGTCCCGCATCCTCGTGGAACATGAAACCGCCAGCGGGAGCCTGCGAGGGGGGTTGTTGCTCTCCAAAGAGGCCGCCGGCGGCTGTGTCTGGGTTCTGCGCCGAAAGGGACGCGGCCATCTGGGCCTTGGTCTGCGGAGGTTGTGGTTGGGACGGCGGCTGAGCCTGGGGGTGCGACCCGGTAGGCTGGACATACGCGGCAGGGGGGACGGCGGCGTACGGGCTTCCCGCATTATTGTTGAGCGGTGAGAACTGGGGCAGTGAGAGGATAGACGGCGAGGTATCGAGGTTGAGCGTGAGGCTCCGCGAGTTGGTGGACGAGAGCGAGTCGTTGCGCAGATGACCCGCTTGGGGCGGGGCGAACTCGTCCTCTGGCGGACTGTCGAACGGACCGCGGTGCGGCGAGACAGGGAGGTATCCGCTAGAATTGGCCGTACCCGAGTTGTAATACGGTGAAATGGACGATTCAGCCTCGTACGTCTCTCCGCCGACGCTCGAGCGCGTGCGTGGACCGGAGAGGATTCCGCTCATGCTGAGACGGTTGGATGTGTCCCTAGTACGGACATTGTGCAGGGAAGTGGCGCGGTCGGCGCCCTCGCCCTCCGGATCGTCCGCGAGGTCTACATCGCCGGGCTTGACCGTTCGTTCGCGCATCTGCTTTCGGTGTGAGAGTAGCGCGGCGAGTTGACGTCGGCAGCAGAACCAGAAGAGAAGGCCCTGTGCGACAAGGACAACGACTACGGCTGCTATGGCGATTCCAGCGATAGCGCCGGTGGACAAGCTGATCATAAGATTCGATCCGGACACGGAGGGCTAAAGCAGCTTACCCCGCGGCACCGGCCGGAATGGCCGTTGTGATAGACGTGACGGTCTTGATCCCACCTCCTCCACTGGTCGAAGTGCCCGTCTGGCTCGCAGTGGGCGATCCCGCCGGCGTGGAACTCGGACTCGAGTCGTCCAAGCACGAGCTGGATCCCGCACCAACCGTGAGCAACGAGGAAGAGCCGCCAATCCCATATCGACCCTCGTCGAACGCAGCGAGTATGAACTGCGTCCCGGCGGCGATGTTCGTGTTCCAAACGTAGGAAGTGGCCGATCCAGCCGAGGCGAACTGGAATGGCTGGCCCTGCGGGATGACGCCCAAAATAGTCACGGGTGCAGTGGCCGATTTGTCCCAATACACTGAGACGGCGTCGCATTGCTACATATTAGCCTATGCGGGACTTAGATATCGCATCGACCCACATTGACGCTCGTCTTGTTCAGGTAAAAGCTAATCGTCAGCGGGTGGTCTGGATAATGGGATGGCAACGCACTAGAAGTCGGTCTGCTCTGATCGGAGCGTACACGATGCGCCTCCACTGGCCGAGCCAACTTTGAACAGACGCGAGACACCACCCATCTAGCATCAGCCACGCCCGCACGCGACAGGTGTTTCTACCTACCCCAACGCCCGTCGCGTCCGACATGAGCAGGACAAAGTCCGTGCCCGACGGGTCTGAGGTCAGCACGCTTTCAGCCAGACGAGACACCTTGTCGTCCACCGTCATCTCGCAGGCTGCTCTGAATGAGACGTCGTCACTCACAATTCACGGTCCATTGGTAGGAGCCACTCCCATCAGACCACGCATCGTCAGGGATGGAAATGTTTGTAGGGTAGTCAAACGCAGGCTGCCATGAGCACCGCATCTTGAAGCAGGAGTCAGGCAGAACCGCAACGCACCATCACCAGCATTCTGAATGGCGGGGTACCACCAGTCCACTCAATGTCCACCAGTCCACATTGCGTCGGGGCATTCGTCGATGTCGCAAAGCTGAAGGCGGCAGCCGCGAGGGGGAGGAGAGGCGAAAAGAGGGTAAAGACGAGCGTGGAGAGTAACATCATGGATATGTTGCGATCGACCAAGGGCTAGCCGTGATGATCGCCGTAGTTCTGGTGTGTGCTGCACTAATGTCTCTGTGCAATGCCACACCACTGAGGGTGATCACTTGCGTTGCTGCCGAGATGTAGTGCTGTGTGAAAGTCGGCAAGTGCAGGTCCACCGGTGGTGACGAGCGTATAATATCGCAGTCGATGACGAGCTGCTGCTATATCCTCGCTCCGTACTCAGGCTCGCTCTTGGCAGAAACGTCGAACGATATGTTCCAGTAAACCGTTTTCGTCACGATAAGTGATATGCCGAAAGGAGCTGCTGCCCGCCGAGTGAGTTCCGAACGTCAGGAAGCCCTCCACCGACGTCACTCGTCTCCGTTGAGCGCAGAGGCGGAAGCGGCGTTGTTGAGCAGCTCAATGCGCCGCGAGGCGGCTGACCGGAACGTCGTCT
This sequence comes from Papiliotrema terrestris, assembly GCA_019857685.1. NCBI lineage: Eukaryota > Fungi > Basidiomycota > Tremellomycetes > Tremellales > Rhynchogastremaceae > Papiliotrema > Papiliotrema terrestris. The sequence goes on along the minus strand of JAHXHD010000221.1, from coordinate 25,766 downwards.
GAAACTCCCGGTAAGCCTTCGATCGTAGGCGTAATAAGCTCTCTTTGACGGTATTCGCCGGACGCTCTTCTCGCCGTTGCCGTGCGAGCGATGTCAGGTCGAGGCGGTCGGGGCGCGAAGAGAGCGAAGAGAGGAGACCGGGGGACCCAGGGGAGAAAGAGGGATGGGGGAACCGCGGAGATCGGTTATTCTTGCCAAGCGCGCCGAGCGAGCGATCGAGATACTAATTGTCTCGCGCGCCGGTCGTTGACACTGTGGGATTATAGGTCGTAAAGAGCGTGATGTGCGATACGCAACAGACGAAGCAAGGAATGGAAGAGCAGAAGACGATCGGTGTCAAGATTGGGATTGTGCAGAGATATGGCGGTGTTGTGGTCCCTCCCTGTGAACACGCTAAAACCTCGTCCGTCCCATCCCATCCCATCCCCCTGACGACGACACACACCCCGAATGCGAAAAGGGACGAAACGAAGCTAAACGACGCCCCCTGCGTTTCACCGTTTCACATTCGCCCGCACGCCTGACACCCCAACTGACTTTTGCGCCCTGCGAGTGGCAAATCAGAGAAATATCGGGTGCCTGCGCCGACGTAGGTTTGCGAGGAACAGGTGTCCCGTCGGGATGAGCCCGATCGGTGACAAACAACGCTCAAACACCCCAGACAAGATGTCAGCCCTGTCCCGCCATCTCTCTGAGCGTGCAAGATGCACCGTGCACGTTTCATGGTGGAACGGCGATGCCGATGAGACGCTGAGACTGCTGAGACTTCCTAATGCGGGACAGCGCCTGAAGCAGCCTTCGATGATGAGTTTGACGCGAGCGCGCAGAGTGGTACTGATATACGTGCGCGGCTGCGCCCATCGACCATAGGCGAACGCTGTGATCACTATTTTAGAGCGTGGAGCACCGCAAAATGCGAAACAAAAACAACGCAAAAATTAGTCATATACCAACGGGGACTCGAACCCCGCGCTGGACCATGGCAAGGTCCGATGTTAACCCCTACACCATTGGTATTTGATACCAACTTGGATGACAGCAAAGGGTTTCTCTGAGCTATATAGCTGTGACACCCCCGACAGCGAGCTTTGGGGCATCGCTGGTCCAGAGCCCGGTAACAGAGCCGCCGAGAGATGTAGAGTCAGCTACGTGAGAGCCAACGGTCATGAGTGATGTTCATTTCTGCCGGAGACACATGTGGGCTCAGGTAGCGCCATTACTGCTGATTTGTCGTGCGGTAGCAAGTCCGCCTCCAGGCGACTGCGTCTCCACAGGCGCATGACCCGCCGGTTGCATGGTAGTTAACACCCTCGAGGCAGGCAGGCGCTAGAGCTCCTGCTGAATCAATGTGCCTGCCTATAGTTTGGGCGGGATGTAGGCGAGAATCTGTTGCATGCTGTATTATAGGGCATAAGTGATTATAGGCTTCGAGTACCGTCCGCAATCCCTTTCTTCAATCCAGCCTTCTCCTTGTCTCTGTCCGTCTTGACCCTTGCAGAGATAGACCTCGGGACCGAGCTCGTCGTTCCCCTACTCGGCGTAGAGGGTCGACTTGCGCATGCCGTAGCCGCGGTGGGCGATCCAGCCGATGACTCCGACGAAGATCAGCGAGATGAACACGAAGATACTGCTCATCAGCACAAAGTCCAGCCTGTGAGAATTGCTGCACTCACGTATCGATCCAGCTGATGATGACGAGACCCTTGACGATGTTGCATCGGCTGAAGGTTTCGCCAGATCGTCCGCAGTCGGTTCCGTTCGTCAGGGCCGTGAGGGACGCGGAGCCGATGAGGTACAGGATGAAGGCGATGGCAAGGAGGACGAGGTGCGTAAGGATGCCGAAGACGCGGTGACGGCCTGCGACCTGGAACCCGACCGTGAGAATGACTGCGGTCAGTGCGTGTCCTGGTGGGCTTGGGTGTTGTCAAGCAGAGTGTAGGGAGAAGCAGGTCGACTCACTCGCTGCGGCCGTGGTCCAGACGCTTGCTACGAGGAGGATCCTGATGCGGTCGCGGTATGCCCCGGTGTGAACGGGCGGGTATCCGTCCGAGTTGTAGTGCGAGACCAGCGAGGCCGAGATGGCGAGGGCGACGATGGACGCCAAAAGTGTGAGGGTGAAGAGCACAGAGTGCGTGATCTTGATGACTCGGTCGGACGGCATCGTTGTAGACAGGCGCTCTTATGCGTGTCGAGTAATCGGTCTGCAAGCGACAAAGCTGGGATGAGAGATGAATGGGTTGAGCGAAATGAGCCTTATATAGGGACCCCTGACGAACGATCAGCAGGGTGGGTGGCCCCATTCCCTCCCAGATCCTTGACGTCTGTCTCGGTCCAGGCAAAGGCCGGGATGGGAAGTTCCGCGAGAGGGCATGAGACCAATTTCGATCTGATGACGTCAGCGGATGCGGCTTACACTCTTTCGCGAGGGAGACTTTTAAGCTGCAATCAAGTTGGTGGCCGATTGCATCCGTGCGTGAAGTCGTACTCGCGCCGTGCATGCAGCGTCCGAGATCACAGTGGGGACAGATTCGAGTCACTCTAGTCGTCTAGAGATGCCTCGGAGAATTTTGTGAGCCGAGGCGGGCTAGATGAATATGCCTCGAGTCGCACATATCACTGCGGTGCGGTCCGCCGCGAGGGTGCCGGTCTATTGACCCAAGTACAGCTTGCTTGCGCCAGGAAGCTAGTCACCAGTGCTCTACGGGCTGCTCCGCCGAACCTGTAAGACCATCAGCGGAGCACAAAGCTACTCAGCTTAGACGAGGTTGATGCGACTTCTCGAAGGCTGCTTGCCAGGTCCGGAGTCGCCACTCGGTGAGTGGCGGGACGTTTGCGCCCATAGGTGTTGGGGACGACCTCAATGATCGCCCTACGGTGCCGCTGAGACGGGAGCAGGGCTATTCCATTGACAACGGCGAGCGTGTGGGAGCCCGTGTCCGAGAAGCTGGGATCAGTTTGACCAATGACCAAACAGCGAAACACCGAGAGGGCAGTGGCGTCAGGAACACATGAAGCTGTTCAACCGTGGTGTCCTTGCAACGATAGACCGCTCGGACGTGGCCAGCCAAAAGCGCCAGCGTGCCAGAGGGTGTGCTCGTGCTGAGGGTCAGCGCAAACCCACACGCACCCATCGATACAAGCCCGCACATCTATATCCTCCCAAGGACGGGAAGCGGCGGAAGCCGACCGCATCACCACGAAGCGGCTAATCTGTAGAACCCTTCCGCCGATTTGTTGTGAGTAATATATCATCATCGTAAAGGCAAAGACGCCTAGCTAATCGTCGTAGAACGCCAGCGGCGCGCTGTGCCATCTTGATCATGAGTGGTCTGACGTGAGTGCAGCAACGATAAGCAAGAGTGCACAGCTGACCTGCAGCTGGGACAGGCCAACGACGAGGAAGCTCCTCCAGATCATCGCCGATGATCCCGGGTACCGGCATACCCTCTTCGGCAAAGCACTGTACAAAGGCAAAGAGAATCGCAAATGGGTAGCTACGAGGGACCTTTGCTTGACGCTGTTCCAAGAGGAGGCGGGATGGATTGCTTCCATGCGGAAGAAGGGGCTGTTGAAGCGGGAGGGGGGAAGATGGGTCGCGACGGACGAATGGACGGGCAGGGTGAACGATCCGGTCAAGGGGCTCCTGAACCGGTATGTGCTGCAACATCCCACATCTGAATCTGCTCAGGGCGCTCGCGGGAGCATCGCCGACAGCTCGAGCTGATATGCAGACTGATCAAGGAGATGGAGGATGGGTTCTTCGTGAACGAATATGGGATCGATCCGAGATGGACACAATGGGAGGATATACCGGACAAGCGCAAACGAGGCGAGTCCGCTGCGAGGTAGTACAAGAGTGGATGTTACTGACCACCAGAGTCTTTCAGGCGTGCCTACCCTCACTACTTCATTCTTCACGATCTCGTCTCAAATCATGCGCCATATCGGCCTTTAGTCGACACGTCGACTGCGAGCATAAACAGGGCCAGCACTTCCACCGATGCCGCTGAGATCGCTGCGCCGACGCGCACGAGGGCTTCGAAGCGCTTGCGATCGTCAAGTCCCGTGCGATTCGAGCCGTACGCCAAGGATGGACACGCGGAAGCAGGCATACGGCTAGACGGCGAGGAGGAGAACTCATGGTCGAATCCGGTCATCGTGGACTCGTCGCCGCCTTCGCCTGTCATACCCTTGGCGTCGGCCGGCCCAGGTCCCTCAACTGTGGTTGCCCGAGCCAATCGCATGCAGAAACAGCCTAGGCAGAGGGTACAGCTGCCGTCGCCGTCTCCCACGCCGTCCCAGTCGGATTTGGAGCCGACGGTCGCTACACCGCCCCATCCGAGCACAAGACCTCGAAAAGCCCGGAAGGCTGGCGCACGGCAGGCGGAAAGAACACCGGCCATTCGGACTCGCTTGGACAAGTCTAAGGAATCGCGGCCTGAGATCCGCACGGCCGAAGAGGTCATCATCGCTTTGAATGCCTACAGCTCTTCAGACGAGTCTTCGATATCAGCAATTTTCGGCGAAGATGGGAAATCTTCCGATGGTGCCGACTCGGAAGTCGACAGCGAGACTTCGGATAGCTCCTTCGACTTCGGTAATATTCTACGACACGGTCGGACGGGAGGTGTCCGTTCACGAGATGACACACGCGTGGAAGGAAGCCGGACTTCCCTCGCCAAATGCCGATGACGACTTTATGACTTTGACATGCAGCTACGTGACATCACCTAACCACGACTTGCAGATCCATAACGACTTATCAAGCTTGTTATGTGAATCGTAGATCCATTTGCCGTTGTCAGCCTTTGGGCCTGACGTCGTCAGTCAGCCTGAGATGATCGCACCTCGCAACCTGTATTGCAGCTGCGGGGACATCAAAACGAGAATATCTATATTGGTACATGACAAGTCGTGAGATAAAGGCAGCGCGCAAGGTACCGGTCGACGATCTAGGTACCGGACGAGACGGGCTTCAAGCCATATCTCGTGTCCCTATTCCGGTTATCCTCCATCAAGACCCACATGTTCTCCTTCCAGACTGGTTCTGCTCCACGTCGCTTGGCCGCCTGCACAGCCATTAAATCGACGACCAACCAGGTGCTTGAGGTGACGGAACCGACGAAGCCAAAGACGATGGTCGTGATCGACCATGTCTGTTTGCAGGCGTTCTCGGAGCATGGCAGGGAGATGTGGACGATGGACGTGAGTGCCACGGCTGCATTGAGCGTCCGCTTCTGGACCCATCATGAGGGAATAGGGGGTGGAACAGCGTGGCTTACCGAGAGAATACAGCACCAGCAGCGTGACGTTGATCACCTCCCCTTTGGCAGGGTCCACGCCGTTTGGGCGCTTGCGTACATGCCAGACATACAGTGCTGCGGGGTTGAGTATCAGCGTAGAAAGCACAGCGGCACCGGCCTCGATGGCTGCGGCTGTGGCGGCTCGTTGGTTGTCGAAGCTGACCGTGCGTGCTACAACTGCGAAGGCGAAAGTGAGCGGCGAGATGACAAGATGCCCGGCCTGCGAGGATGAGCCCCGGCACAACGAATCGAGAGCATGTCTGAACAGAAGCTCACGATGAGGGCGGGGCGTATCGACCAGAGTCCCATCGCTGTCAGAGCGAGCCGGAAACAGCCCGTGGAGAGGTGGTGACCATCCCGGCCATACCCCGGCGCTCACACATGTTATACTTTACTCAAGCATGATTTTATGCTCCTCGCTGCGGGCAAATGGCTGGGCGACGAGGACCATGCTGTGCTCCACGCCGCTCGAGATGACGCAAGAGTTCTTGGAAAGTGCCCGCGCCAAGAACACATACTGCAACTCGTGTGAGAATGGGCGCTAACTCAGGGTTCCGGCCAGCGTCTTTCAAATACAGTATCAGGACGACAGCCGGTATGACGAGCGCCACATGGCTCTTGTCCATTGCAGCATGTCAAGAGGCGTGCATGCATGATGCGACCCGTACGTGAGCGACATGCACGCAAGAACAGTCACCCCATGCACCTCTGAGCGAAGAGAAGACCAGCTCTACGAATCCGCTGTGACTTCCGCGCCAAGCTCGATTATCGAGTTGAACAGCCTCTGCACCGTCTCGCCGGTCGTCTCGGGGTGCACTACCACTCTCAAGAATTTACCCTTCTCGCCCGGCGCATAGTCCACCATGAATCCTCGTCCCACCAGGCGCCGCACGATCTCCTGCGTTACATTCGTCGACTTCTCCACGTCCGGCACGACACCTTCCGGCGCGTAGTAGAAACATACTTGCAGGCATGGCAGCGGCCGCGTCGAAACCATGACGATGTCCTCAGATTGCTCGAGAAGCGAGTAGAACTGCTCCGCGCGAGCAAATGCGTGACCGATCCGATTCGACAGTCCCTCGCTGCCGTAGTACAGCCATGTGAGGTACATCTTGAGCGCGTCGCCTCGTCGCCCACACTGCGGCGTCAGGTCCGCGAGGTCGTAGATGTCGTCCGAGGCGTCATTGTGGAACAGACTGGCATTAATTCCGATAGACGCGCTGATCGGCTGAGCTCACTAGCCCGCTGGCAGCGTCATTGCTTCCCAGAACTGGCGCATATCCTTCCCCAGCAGGAAGCTACACGTCACCGGCGTGCCGATCATCTTGTGCGGATTCACGGCGATGCTGTTTGCTCTCTCCACGCCCTTCAGTCGCGTCTTCCGTATTTCCTCGTTGAAGATCACGCTTCCGCCCCATGAACCGTCGACGTGGAACCACAGGCCATGCTCCGCGCAGATATCGGCGATCTCGTCGAATGGGTCAAAAGAGCCGAGTACCGTCGTACCTGCGGTGGCGTTCACATAGAATGGGACCTCTCCGGCCGCTTTCGATTCCTCGACCATGCGATGCAGCTCTGACGGTATCATCCGCCCGTTCTTGTCGACAGGCACGCCGCGAACCGCTTCTGAGCCGAAACCGAATTGCTGGGCTGCCTTCTCGAGCGAGTAGTGTCCGTGTGCCGAGGAGAAGAGGACAAAGCGACGTGCGCCGATCCCGGACTTCTTGGTCTCGGGGTAAAGGGTATTACGAGCGATGATGATGGAAGAGGAGTTTGAGGCGGATCCACCTGGCTGAGTCATCCCGCCAGAGTGGGGTCCAGTGAAGCCAAAGAGCGCGGCGAACTCCTTCGAGACGTGCTTCTCGATGAGAGTAAGGACGGGCGAGACCTGGTAGACATGCACCTGGGGTCAATCTAGCACATTGGTGGGCAGCCCATACGCACGTTCGTGTTCAAGACTGCTAGTATGAGCTCCGCAATCACCCCAACGGCGTTGGTGGAGGCGTAGAGTTTGTCAAGGAAACCTTGGTCCCAAGTGTTGACCGAATACCGGAGAATCTTCTCGACAATGTCCACCAGCCCTGCCTTGCCTTGCCCGCGAGCGGGGAGGTCCAGCGAGAGGAGGGGTTTGAGCTCATCGGGCGATTTATAGTCGACGACGACGGGACGTGACTTCCCTTTGAGCGGCTCGGTGGAGGAGGATGGATCGGCTGAGCGGATGAAGGAGGTGATCAGCGGCTTGACAGTATCCAGGAGCTGCTATCAGAATCGCATCGAATTAGCGTGACAGGACAGTCGAGCTTACGTCTGCCACCTCGTCAGCTCTTGAAGCATACTGTGGGGGTGAGAGCTGCTCGAGGGTCATGTTGGCTTGGCGCGTGGGTTGTAGGCTTCAGAGATCGGACAGCGCGATTTCGACAGCGGTCCAGTTCGAATTGCACTATGTTGTTCGCTATGCCCGGAGCTTGAGCAATATAGGATCATGTATGCATCGATGCGCTCGTCATAATGTCTACCGGACAAAGCCAAGGTGTGACTTGACGAAATGTCTCGCCAATTCCGAAGGCGGCGAGCCCCGGCCTGTCGGGTCCTTCGGCTCGATAGAGTCGTGACAGAAGCACGGTTCAGATCAAGATATCGCTCATCATGCATGTCCCTCATGGGATTATGGGATTCTGGAGTTCGGAGAACTGCGCCATGTTCAGACCGCGTCTTGCTTGCAGCGAGATTATCAGCCTACAGCCCATAAGTCGGGGAGGGGTAACTGACATTCCTGATGCACCACGTGGGATCCCCGCGGATCTCCCCGCGACGCGCCGAGATGGGTCGGACGGAGCACGTAGCGTCTGATAAATGATGTCGAGTCAGCAGATGCAATTCCACCATAAAATCTCTGTGAAGAACACATCACGACCAGGCGCGATCCCAGGCAATTGTTCCCGAAGAGCTCGAGCAGATGCTCGACATCGTCCTCCCTCTTCTCCTCTTCGCCGCGCTCATCTCTGCTCTCCACCGACTGCCAAAGCGCATCAACGCTAAGCGACCCTCGCATCGCCTGACCCAGCCCGGCGAAGCAGGATGGGCATTCGAGTTCTCGGGCAGAACGCTCAGTCTGTACACCACGGCGTTCAACAACGTCTCTCGGTCGATCGTTTCAGCTTGGCCGCCCGCTTCGAGATCGATCTACGATCTTGGCACGGCCGCTGCGACATTCGGAGGACTAGGAGCGATAGGAGGGGCGCTGTGGGCTTTGGAGGAGGTATGGAGGGCGGTATGGACTGAGGCAAGGGAGCATGCGATGCAGAAGGCGGTGACGGGCGAGGTCATGACGGGCATGCGGAAGCGGGCGGTGGAGATCCTGGCTCAGGAGGCGGTCCCCGTCAATCCCAAGTCATTGTCTGGCGGTCTGCAACCACTGGTGAAGCGGTTCTGCTTCCAGTAGAAAGACAAGCTGAGGCGCAGATACCGGGCGTGACAATCCCGCTGTCGCATTTGCCCACCCTTGTCCTGACCTTGTTCGTCAACCAGCTCATTCACGAGCTCGGACATGCTTTCGCAGCTGCCTTGTGAGTCAATGCGTGCAATGAATGCTGACCAAAGCGAGGGCATAGCCGCCTCGAGATTGTCTTTTAATCTGCACTTACTCGTGCCCAGCATGATGGTCTCGTTCCCCAGCACTGTCGATACCTTATCACCGTGAGTCCTGACCGAACGTCGTGTCTTCGCCAGTTCGCGCCAACGCCAGTTCCGCAAAGCTACGACTTGCATCCTCTGGCCCATGGCACAACCTCATCACATACCTTCTCATCGCCTCATTATCCTTCAGCGGGCTCGGCCGGATATATTGGACCGACCGAGGTGCAGATGGCCGCATCGTCGATTATATCGACCCAGTGAGTAGCTCGACGAGCAGCCCGTAGCTGCGCCGAGCTGATACCAGCATTCTCCGTTGCATTCCCATATATCTCCGGGTATGCTTATCACGCACCTGGACGACGTGTTTGTGGGCGGAGAGGAGGATACCTGGTCGACTTATTTGAAGGGACATGAAGTGGGAGATGTGGATAGGGGATGGTGTATTCAGCGGACAACGTATCAGGGTGAGTGCGCCCGTGCCCTGCCTTGACCGAGTCCTGCTGAATGCAGCTCTTCCCGGACCGCCATGTACGGGCGTTCACGAGGTCACCTTCGAGCGAACCATCGAGTCGGCAGCTTCGGGACAGGAGCCGAAATGCCTCACCCCGCATCCAATGCTGGATGTCCCGTCGACTCCATGCCCTTGTCCCGGGTCCAAATGGGTCTGCGTCAGACCGGCAGCGGCGGAGAACATCCTGCGCATACAATTCGAGAGCCGGAACAAACACAGACAGAACGTGGTGCTCTGGTCAGGATATAGGAAGGCGGTGCATGAGGATATCCGAGTTGGCACGCATGGTACTCGCTTTGCCGGGCCTGTCGTGCGATGGGCCACGCTATTCCTCGAGTGAGTCCCTTCGTGCAACTGTCATGCGTCGTATGAGAGGCCAGGCTGAAGGCAGGTACCTGTCCAGCATAGCACTATCCCTATTCTTCTTCAACCTCCTTCCGCTGCCCGGTACGGACGGCTCGCAGCTCCTCAAAGCACTCTTAGCTCTTATCAAACCCCGACACCACGCCTCCCCTACTCCCACGCAGAAGCCCTTCCAGGCGACGTTGTCTTCCTCGGCACGAATCAACTTGCCGACCATCAATATTAACACATATAGGGAGTACGAACTGTCCGACGACGAGGACGATGGTGATGAGGAGGAAGGGCGCAGAGGGAGGAGGGAAGAGAGGTGGAAGACGCGTCTGCGGAAGAGCATCGAGGCGGGTTGTGTGGCGGTCCTTATAGGGTGGATAGCCGGTTGGGGCATGCTCGCGCTGTTGCGGTCGAGCTGAGCCGTGTCATGTCATGTCATGTCATGTCTTGTCGGCATTCACTATGCATTGTCTTTCAAGCCTGACCACGAGCGCGCCTGCCGTAACAAGGGTGGCTCAAGCTCCGAATGTAGGGCGCGCGTTGTGGGCGATAATGACTGGAAGTCATGACGTTGCGCGACGTGATTCACGCCCACATGATCCGCCGCGAGGTGGAGGTCGTCCAGCGGCGTCGACGTCCCATCAGAGTTATTCCAGCGTTGATATTACCGTCGAGTCTTTCAGCGACAACTCTCTTCGTTCTCGTGCGAAATGACAGCTGTCCCCCAGGAGATGAAGGCGCTGCGGGTGGAGAAGAAGGGCGAGTGAGTCAGCCAAGTCCACGTTTCGACTCGTGAGGATGAGAGCTGAGCGTCAGCACTGAGTACAAGCTGACGACCCTGCCCGTGCCCAAGCCCAAAGGCTTCGAAGCCCTGGTAAAGATAGGCGCAGCGGGTCTATGCCATACCGACTTGCTGGTCATGTCCGGGGACTTTGGCGAGAACTACCCCATCACGGGCTCACATGAACCGGCAGGCACGGTGGTTGCACTCGGAGAGCTTGTGCAAGAGCGGTGGGGCGTAAAAGTGGGGGATCGGGTCGCTGGGCTGCTGCCGCTGGCTCCTTGTGGTGTGTGGCCTCCGTCCGTGGGACAGATGTTCGAGCTGATGGGCAGGTCGATGCGCGGATTGCAAGACGGGCGACTGGAAGTAAGCATAACGGTAAGGAGTATGGCGTAACTGACGGCAGGTACTGCCCCAACTCCCAGTACACCGGTATTCACGTTGACGGCGCTTTTGCCGAGTACGAGATTCTCGACGCCAGGCATCTCGTACCGATCCCGGATGACCTGTCTTTCGAACAGGTGGGTCCGCTTCTACCGGGAGAGAAACGGTGTTTGATACCAGGCGGCGCCGCTGACTTGCGCGGGAGTGACGATCTATACCGCAATAAAGAAAGCGAGCTTGAAGCCGGGACAGGTGAGGTCATCGTCTATTGCTTGAGCTGATCCGAGATCATCGCCATCAGTGGCCTCGGCGCGCTAGGCCATCTAGGGGTACAAATGGCTAAAGCGATGGTCGGGCTGTTCACACCCAGGTGGACGAGTCTGCTTGGCTGATCCGCAGGGACTCAAGGTCGTCGGCGTGGATGCTCGACCCGAGCCCATTGAGATGACCCGGGCCTTCAAGCTGGCCCCTGATCTTCTGCTCGATGCGACGGAGACGTCCGCGGAAGAAGCCGTGGAGCTCATCAAGCAGCTCCGATCGAACAACTATGTCGGGTGGGATGGCGCAGACGGCAAGTTCATCTAATGCAGTGCAATACGGTGCTCACGTCAGCCGTCATCCTCACCGCCGATCCACTCTCGTCCCAGCGATACGGCCTGGACATCGTCCGGCGACATGGCCTGGTCGTCGTTGTAGCTCAACCCCCTGAGATCAAGTTCGAGTTCCGTGACTTTATCTTTCGCGACTTGACGGTCGTTGGATCGCTGCATGGCAACACGGGGGATCTGAGGGAAACGATCGATCTATGCGCTCAGCACGGGATCCGGAGCGAGGTGACGACCTTTGCAATAGACCAGGGGAAGGAGATGCTGGAGAGTGTGCACCACGATAAGAGGAAGGGGAAAAGCGTGTTAGTCTTCCAGTAGACTTAGCGTTTGGAGTGAAGAGTGCAGTCACAGTCACTACAGTGTCCCAGCAAGCATGTATAGTCTTGTCGTTCGTCAAGATCGTGTTCGCTGCCGTCGCTGCGGCTTCGGCTCTTGTCGCCATCGGCATAAGCGAGTCCTTCGGCCAAAGCCGTGTCGCCGGTGACGAAAGCAATAATCCTTTGACCCGGAAGTCGTCTAACCACTTGCACCTGTCCATCATACACCCCGCTTGTATAACTTACTCTTGTCTGATTCGGCTGCAGCACGAGGCCGTCTAGATTTTCCTAATCGGCCGCGCAACACCCGCACAAAAGCAGGATGAATCCGGTGTGAGCACGATCCGTCGCGTGCGGGCGGCGGCTGATCACAGTTCACCACCTTCATCTAGGGGGATGTTGCACCAGATACCGGATGCAGATGACGATGACTTCGACGACATCATGGCGGAGGAAGAGGTGCTGGAAAACGACTTCACGCTCCGAGCTGTCCTTGTCGGCCTGATTGTTGGGTGCGTAGAAGGATCATGTCCAGAAGCTCAGCCGGCAGCGAGCTGATTACAGGGTCATTCTGTGCATGACGAATATATACTTCGGCTTGCAAACAGGTACGCATGCTACGAGAATGATGAACTACTGCTGGAATCGGACTGACGCTCAGGCTGGGTATCGATGATGTCGCTTCAGTCTGCCTTACTCGGCTTCGCTATATTCAAAGTCCTCCCCCTGGTATTGCCTCGCCTTTTCGAATCGCCCTTCACCCCTCAGGAGAACGTCATCCTGCAGACGACCGCAGTAGCGACGGGGACAATGCCACTTGCAGCTGGGCTGGTCGGAATTATCCCGGCTCTGGGAATGATGACCCCGGAGGAGGATGGGAGAGAGGGAATTCAGCTAGGATACTGGAACTTGGTGTTGTGGTGCCTGGCCGTAGCCTTCTTCGGGTAAGCTTCGACAGACGATGATTCAAGCCACGCCAGCTCATGACTAGTGTCTTCCTGGCTGCGCCTCTGCGACGCCAGGTCATCGTGAAAGAGAAGCTCGTCTTCCCATCCGGCAGTACGTTTTACCATACGATGCACGGGAAAGCACTCACACCCAGCTGCGACCGCTCAGCTCATTGCGCTTCTGCACAAGATCCCGCCTCCATCACAGTCGGCCGGACCAGCATCAGGAGGCGCCGCATACACGAGAATACGCCGATCGTCCCGTTCTGTATCGCCTGACCGTGGTGCGGCCTCCCCGTCAAACGAGTACACTCGACCCAGCCGAGAGAAGGGCGGAGATGTAATGGGCGGAAAGGGCTGGTGGGCGCTAGGTTGGAGCTTCCTCGCCAGCGGAGCTCTTACGGTGCGACAAGTCGTACTTTGTCGAACAAGGACACTAACCATCAGTTCCTCAGCTTTCTCTTTCCGGCGCTCTTCGCGATACCCCTGTTCGACATCCTGTCTTCGCCATTCGGAACCAGCTTGGCCGCCAACTGGATGTGGTTGTGAGTGACGAACGTTATCCCCGCATACGCTGTGATCATTGACTGTCAGCTTCACGCCATCCCTGTCTTATGTCGGTCAAGGTAGGTAGACGGATAATAACCGGCCCGGCCAGGCTGATCGTCAGGTATCATCATGGGTTTCCCAGTCACTTTGTCCATGAACGCCGGTATGCTCGTCGGATGGGCGGTCTTGTCGCCTTTGTCTAAGCATCTGGGCTGGGCTCCGGGGCCTGTCTCCTCGACCACGAATGGCGCAAGAGGCTGGATTGTGAGTGCGAAGCAATCTCTTCCGATCGCGGGCTAACTGGCAGCTATGGGTCGCACTAGCCATCATGATCGCCGAGTCAATTATCTCCCTACTGCCCATCACTATCTCATACACGTCTCGCATCCTGTCCCATCGGCAACAACGGGCAAAGCCCAAGGTGTTCCAACCCTCAGAGTCGCCGAGAAACTCGAACCTCACCGAAGATGACTATTTCGACCCAACCACCGATGATGACGATGCGGACCCGGAGCATGAGCCCCCGCACCGTCTGGTTCCGACTAGCTGGGTCAGGTGGGGCTTGGGAGGAAGCGCGATCCTGGGAGTTGTCCTTGTTTGGATGGTCTTTGGATCCGACGGGATACATCCATGGGCCACAGCTGTAGGGCTGGTCCTCGCGAGCGTGTTGAGCTTGATTGGCGTGCGAGCTTTGGGGGAGACAGACATCAACCCTGTGAGCCCAATGAATTCGTCACTGGAAACATCGCTCACTTCCAGGTTTCGGGAATCGGCAAGATTAGCCAGCTTCTCTTCGCGGTATTGCAACCTGGCAATGTCGTGGCCAATGTGATTGCAGGTGGTGTGGCCGAGGTGAGTCGCGTGACATGCATATGAACACTGCTGATCCCAGGCTGGCGCGCAACAGTCCGTTGAGGAGCATTGAATCACATAGCGTAGCTGACGAAGCAGAGCCGGCGATCTTATGCAGGATCTCAAGACCGGTCATCTGCTCAAGGCGTCGCCGCGATCCCAATTCTACGGGCAAATGATCGGGAGTCTCGCAAGCGTGTTCGTCTCGACCGCTGGATATAAGTTCTACACCTCGGTGTATCAGATTCCGGGACCGCAGTTCGCAATCCCATCAGCCGGCATCTGGTGAGCGGAGAAGGCTCCAAAGCTGACGTGCTAAGCTCACACCAGGCTCAATCTTGCTCGACTGCTGAACAATGGACACCTGCCGGACAAGGTTGTCATCTTCATGATAGTCTTCGGTGTCCTCTTTGGAGGCATCTCCCTGCTCAAGGCCTTCAAGCAGCATTTTGCAACTCATCCGGTGTCGCGGATCATCCCATACCTCCCATCGGGTATCGCATTCGCGGTCGGTTTCCTCAACGCCCCGTCATTCTCGCTCGCCCGGCTGATCGGGGGTTACATCGCTTACCGGTCCACCAAAGCGGCGGGCACAGGAGAGACTCCCTTGTTTGTCATTGTTGTCGCCTCGGGCTTCGTTCTAGGAGAGGGAGTGTTCAGTATAGTCACACTGGCCCTGACGAGCGGAGGGTACGGCGCGGTCAGCTGTTGGGGCTGCGGACTAGGCGGAGGCGGTTATTGTTCAGGCTCATGCTAGTTGTGATATTATTTGCTAGCTGGCGGCCCTGTACAGATGTAGAGGATGCGTGAATCACATCCCCCTTGTCTCGCAGACCCAGTGCGTCGTCTTTCGAAGAAGATGGTGCAGTGATGCATGTGCCAAGACCACGTGCTGGTGTGTTTTTGAAAGGGGATTCTGCACCGCCCGGCGCATGACGAATGACCGGAATAGAACAGCGAAAAGTCGCGTCCCCTCTTGTGCTTCCTCCCGACATCGTCCATCCCTCGATATATAAACTCGTTCGATACGGCAGGACGACGTGCAGCTGGTGCCGCTGCTCGACTCAACGCCCAGCTTCTCATCGGCCTTGAATTCGACTACCAGGCCAGGATGACGCGCTCAAGGTCGCCATCGCGATCGACCTTGACTCACGTCCTCTCCCTCGCACTCGCAGCGACGTCTGTATCTGCGCAGCTCGCCAACACCTTCCAGTATGTCGGCCTGTCCGGTGTGTCCGCTCAGCAGATGTTTCTCGGCACCAAGAACAAGGTATACATTGTAGACAAGACTGGTGAGTCGCCCCACGCCAGACTGTACGTCGCGCTGATCTCAGAACGAAACAACATCACCATAAACGGACACCCAGCCTGGGCCTCAGAGTACGACCTCGCGACGAATCAGCCGCGGCCGATGGACGTGCTTTCCAACTCGTTCTGCGCGGGCGGGACGGTGCTCGGCAACGGTACATGGCTAAATGTGGGCGGGAACCAGGCGATTGTTCCTGGAGGGGATCCCGCGCCGGCCCCTCAGACGGGCAATGGACCGTACCAGGATTGGGACGGAGGCAAGGCTCTTCGACTCCTGGATCCGTGCGACGATGAGTCGTGTGACTGGCTTGACGATCCTACGATGTACATGACGAGTCGGCGGTGGTACCCCACGCTGGAGACGCTCGAGGACGGAAGCGCGTTGATATTTGGTGGATGCGAGTGGGGTGGATACGTGAATGACAAGAACAACCAGAACAACCCTACGGTCGAGGTGAGAAAGCGCTGCATACACTGCTGCCCCATAAGCGTAACGTTGACTCGCAGTTCTGGCCATCACGAGGTATACCCTTCACGTTGCAGTTCTTGCTCAACACCATGCCTGTCAACCTATTCCCGCTCATCTGGCTCTTACCCAGCGGGAACATCTTCATTCAAGCCGAGCTCCAAGCCGCCATTTTTGACTACAAGAACATGCTCGAGTATCCCATCAGCAACATCCCGGACGCAGTGCGCGTGTACCCTGCTAGCGCGGGCACCGCGACGTTTCCTCAGACGCCCGCCAACAACTGGACCACGACGATAATTTTCTGCGGCGGCACGAACCTGCAAGCCAATCAGTGGACGACAGACTGGCCGATCGTCAACTACGCGGCAAGCACCAGTTGCGTGACTATCTCGCCGGACATCGATTTGACGTGGTACCAGGACGACCCGCTGGACTCGGGGCGAAGCATGGGGAACATGATCAACTTGCCGGACGGGAGGATCCTATACTTGAACGGAGCGGCCACGGGTACGGCGGGATACGGGAACGTGACGTGGGGTGTTGGGCAAAGCTTTGCGGATAACCCTCAGTATCAGGCTTGGTGGGTGATCAAAGGAACGGGCGCGATCGGCATGGAGCTGACGAAAAGGTACTATGATCCTGCTGCGGCGAAGGGGAGCCGATGGTCCAAGGCTGGGGTGTCCTCTATACCGCGGATGTACCACTCGACTGCGACGCTGCTTCCGGATGCTACGGTCCTGGTGTCGGGAAGCAACCCGAGTGCCGACTGTCAGTCATTGCAGCCTTTCTTTGTTCCCGAGTCTAGCTGACGGTGCAGACATCAATGAGACTAATGCTCCTGCCGGAACCAAGTATTACACGCAGTATCAGGTTGAGGTATTCTACCCGGACTAGTAGGTCTCGGTTTGTTGCATTTGGCGACTCCCTAACGCGCCAGCTACGGCAAACCGAAGCCCGCGCCAACGGGCATGCCCACCCGATTCACCTGTGAGTCGCCAACCCAGTGATAAGACGCCTGCGTGGTCATCTGATACACAGACGGCGGTGATGCGTTCGACATCGGTCTGACACTCGCCGACCTCAACGGTGATCCGCTCAACATCAACAAGACCAAAGCCATCATCATCCGAACAGGTTTCTCGACGCACACGATGAATATGGGTCAACGGCACATCGAGCTTCGATCGTCTTTCACCTCGCACGACGACGGGTCAGCTACTCTCCATGTTGCTCAACTTCCGCCGAATCCCGCTATTCTCGTGCCCGGACCTGCACTGTTCTTCGTTGTGGTGGATGGCGTGCCGAGCGAAGCGGCGTGGATCATGGTCGGCAGTGGGAACATCGAGGATCAGCCGATCAGTGCGGACGCGGAACTGCCCATCTCGACGATTTCGGCCCAGTTCGTTGCGCAGTATGGCGGCACCATGAAGAAGCGTGATGACCCTGCGGATGAGAGCTGGCAGAGCGGCGGGTGGAGTTGGGGCCGGGGATGGAGCTTGCTGTGGAGCTGGAGTGGGCAGGAGAATCGGACCCGTAGGATTGTATGGACAGTTTGATCTTGACGACTGACGCAATGCATGAATTGTCTCGTATCAGGCTCAGCCTTGTGTTGTTACGGCCTATGCGTTCCAGAACAGCATGCCCACCACACCCGCACCGAACAGGTACATGACTTGTATGCCGGGACTGACGTACTCTGTCCGCAACTTCGTGTTCGGATCCATCGGCTTTCTCTGGCTCACCAGGCCCACCAGGCACGCGGCGAGTCCGACGCCCAGCAGGTGCCTGCCTTCGCCGAAGATCAGGTCCTCTGCACCCCATACGAGCTGCTCTGACTTCTCCACAGTCGCAACCATCGCCGGCGTCACAAGCCCTCCCACGCTGTGCAGGCGGCGCACTATCGTCTGACCGTACTTCCTCGACAGACCAAATTGCCGATCTGCAGAGTAGCACACGAGCAAGAACGCAAGGGCCAAGACGATGTAATGGTACACTGGGGACAGGTACTCGGTGGGTGAGTAAGTTCTGACCGGCCAGTCGCGTGAGTAGTCGAGCATGAGCGGCAAGGCGATGATCAGCAGCGCGAAGAACATCATTATGAGTCGATCGGGATCAGCCGGGCCGGAGAATCGGAACTCGAGGGGCTGATACGGCGGCGCGGGTATGTCAACGATGGGTTCGCTGGTCTCGACATAGACGCCCCCGGTTGAGGAAGAGGCAATATCAATTGGTATGTCGCGACCTTGGGCGTTGACGTTGTTGATGTGGATCTCGGGAGCGGGTTTGGCGCTCGCTGTCCATGTCCGCGCTTGAGCGACTGGACGTGAGGCATACGCCGGCGGGGTGAAGATGCCTGATGAGGCGCCTGTGGGTCGTGATATAATGGGGAAGGTCACATTAGCGCGGCTGAGGAGCCCAAGCAAAGGCAGAACAAGTAGCCAGGGTAGCAGCTTCTTGACCGACATCCACTTTGATCCATCGTCTGCGATCAGCTTCGCGCTGCCAATGTCCAGCAGGATGGCACACCTAGGGCATCCGCCTCGGCTTTAGCATCCTTTAGCTCCTGTTCCGCTTTCCGACGCTCCTTCTTCGCGGCCTCGATCTCTGCAGGATCACCGGAAGCCTTTGCTGTTTCCTCTTTCCGCTTCGCTCTAGCCAGCTGCTTCTCTGCATCTTCCACCTTCTTGTCCGCCTCTTTCGTCTCGTCTGACGTTCCTGCGGCTTCCGCATCTGCAGCGGCCTTCTCCTTCTTTGCGTCCTCTACGGCCTGTCTCGCGCGAGTCACCCGGTCCTTTGCTGTCTTGATAGCCTCGGGGTCACCGTTCTTCTTTGCCTCGTCGTATTCCTTCTGCACTTGTCCCAGCTTCTTCTTCGCCGCGTCGAGCTTCCCATCCGCGGCCTTTTGCCGGCTTGTCCTCTTATCTCCGGATCTTGGCGATCCATCAGATGTGGTCTGCGCTTGAGCCGCACCCGCCTCGGCATCCGCGCCCGCCTTCTCAGCCTTGGCCTGTGCCAACTTCGCTTCAGCCTCCTTGAGCTTGTTCCTTGCCTTCTCCTTGGCTGCATCATCGCCTTTGGCTTTAGCGTGCTCATACGCCTTCCTCGCGTCGGCGCGCTTCTTTTCCGCGTCCTCCACCTTCTTGTCTGCCTCCATCTGCCGTTCGGTTTTGACTGGCACGCCCCTCGCTTTGGCCTCGACTTCCGCCTCTGCAGCTTTCCGCTTCGCATCCGCCAATTTTCTCTCCGCGTCCTGCCGCTCTTTTTGGCTCTTACCTCTGTTACCGATTCTCGCTTGGTCCTCCTTCTCTTTCTTGTTGTCTACGTTCTCTTCCGCTGCTTGCACCGTAGCGGCTGTATTCGCGACCCCTTGCCCCGCTTTCGCCCTTGCCAGGTCCTGCTCGGCGGCTTTGCGTGCGCTGCGCGCCCTCTCGATCTTAGCCGGGTCGCCCGTCGCTTTGGCGGCCTCTTCTTCGGCTTGTTTCCGCTTCAAGCGCTCCTCAGCAGCTTTGACCTTTTCGTCCGCCTTCCTTTGGTCTGCCGTCTTTGCCCCACCGGGTCCGGTGGGGTTCGGACCACCTGCAGCCGCACGCTCTGTTGCCTTTTTTCTCTCTTCCTCATCTTTCTTCTTCTTCTCCGCGTCCTCCTTTTGTCGCCTGGCATCACCACGGGCCTTTCGCTCGGCGGCATCCTGCTCCCTCTTCGCCGCTCGTTCCGCTTCCCGCTTCCCCTTCAAGGCTTCCTCCTTCTCGGACTTGGGCACCGTCCCAGGCG
The DNA here is from genome assembly GCA_019857685.1 of Papiliotrema terrestris. Lineage (NCBI taxonomy): Eukaryota > Fungi > Basidiomycota > Tremellomycetes > Tremellales > Rhynchogastremaceae > Papiliotrema > Papiliotrema terrestris. The sequence continues at coordinate 5,976 of JAHXHD010000221.1, read as the reverse complement.
GCGCAGATTCAGTAGGCGCCGTCGAGCTCGGGTTCTTGCCGCTGTCCTTCCCCTTGGTATTGTCTTTCGAGCTCCCGCCTGGGCTCCCTGCAGCTCGATTCGCCTCAGACTGCTTCCTCTTCGCCTCTTCCAGCTTCTCCTCTGCCTTCTTCCGCTTCGCCCGCGCATCCTGCACCTCCGGCGTCATCGGAGCTTGAGCGGGCGTTTTGCCCGTCTTGTCCTTTTCGTCCTTGATCGCCTTCTGCTTCGCCTCACTCTCGGCCTTCTTCGCTGCCTCTAGTTTAGCCTTCGCTCTGTCTACCTCATCGCCCGCCTTCTTTTGAGCATCAGTTTTGTTGTCCCCGCCGCCGCTGCCGCTCGGGCCGCCCCCGCCACCTTCGGTCCTTCCTCGGTCCCTCTTGGCCTGTGCTTCCCGTTTGGCCTTGTCTGCTTTCTCCTGCCTCTCCCTGTCTTGCTCTGCCTTTTCTCGATCCTTCGTCGCCTTCTCTTTGTCCCTCTTCTCTCGAGCTTCCTTCTCTCTGTCTATCTTCGCCTGAGCTGCCTTGTCCGCCTTCTCGTTGTCCCTCTTCGCCTGCGCGTCTTTGGTGTCGGATCTAGACGATCGATCTCTTCGGTCCGCACCGGTGTCGGATCCGACCCCGGCCTTGGCCTTTTTGAGGTTCTCCTCGGCCTTCTTGACCTTTTCATCGGCCCTTCGCTTGGCATCGGCGTCGTCTGACGCCCTGATGGCTTTCTGATCTTTCTTCGCTCTGTCAAGAGCTTCCTGCGCTTTCCGAACTTCGCGCTGTTCAGGTGTCTCGTTCGACTTGGACGGATTAACTGAACCGCTGTTTTCGTCTTTCGGACGAGAGGGCCTTGACGGGTCTTTCCCGCCTGCTTACCTCAGTACAAAGCCGTCAATGGCCTAGCCAGGTCGCTCACTGCTTGTTCTAAGGGGATCACTTCCCTCCTTCTTCGATCTCTCGCCCTGCTGTCTGTCCCCTTTTGACTTTGGATCTGACTTTGAAGCTGGATCTGCGCCACCTGTACTGCATCAGTACGAATCGGATAGTCCCGAGAACGCGAAGAAATGGTGCAGACGTCTGTTGATTGCCGATCCTGCTCAAGGTCTCACCTGAAGAGTCCTTCTTGGGCCTGTCCCTGGACTCGTTCGCTCTTCTGGGGTCCGTGGTCTGCCCATCCCCGTCTTTGGATCGTCCCTTACCCGGGTTGTCGTTTTTCGTCTCTTTTCTCGGATCCGTCGGCCTTTCAGCTGACTTTTTTGGATCCCCTGCCTTTCCGGTGCCTGTCATTAGCATTGTAGGCCGCGTGGCCTCTGCAGGGGACACAGTACGCACCAGGACTGCCTGGCTTCTTCTCACTGTCCCAACCGAAATGGACCCCGATGAGCAGCAACAAGGCAATCATCAGAACCATGCCCACTCCGCTCATGTCCACCCTCTGCAGCCCCTTCACCATGCCCTTGCCGTCTTCCATACCGTCGACTGTGCAGTTCTCACTGCCGGCCCAGCATGTTGCGTTCACCGCTGCCGGTTTGCGGGCTGCGCATTCGGCGGCATGCAGCGCACAGTACGCGTCGGTCATCTCGGCTCCGGCGGGGTATATTCCCAAACCAGGTATTCCGCCCGCGAAGACCACTTGCTGTTGCGGTCCGGCCTGACCAGGGGGTGCTGCTGTTACTGCTGCTGCTGGCGGAGTGTACGGGAGCCATGATTCGTCCTCGACCTCTTCGTACAGCTCATATCCCTCATCATAGTACTCATCCTCGATGTTGATGTCGAGCATACCATCGTCGTGGTACACCTCGTCTGGGACGGTCGCAACAGGCGGCGCATCGTAAGCGTATGGGTCGTATCCGTACGCATAGTCCTCCTCAAATCCCCTGCACGGCTGGTTCGGCTGACATGCGTCCATCGCGGATGATGCGGGATGTGAGGAGCATCCGCAAATGGGCTCGATTGCTACGCGTCAATGTGATGTGAGGTCGGACAGGGTTAGCTGTGAAAGGACATCCGCGGTAGTCGTCAAAGGATGCATGCTGAATGTTAGCAGCAACACATCGGTCGAGGAATTGTAAGCATGCATGCACACACAGCCTCGTCAGATCCTCGTCGACCCGCTCTGTAGCCCGAGAGCGGCCGGAGATTGGGAGGGGCCGCATTGTCCAGGCGACCTTATCGCTCATCGCTGGTCGTTCAGTCATGTCTCACCATCAGCATTATGTGTCGTATACGTCGTTACTACTACAGCGCTCTCTTTGAGTCCAGATAGATGAGAGGTCTTCTGTTTACGCTTTAGCGCCCGCCTCACAGCGAGTCGCATCCGGCTTGGTAGCGCTAGCCAGTTCCACGCCCAGCGCCTGAGCGACCTCCCTCAACTCTGCGTGGTCCGCCGTGTTCTCCATTCGGTGAAAGAACAGCACCTCGCCGTCTGTCGTCAGCTCCCGGCCAACAATGTAACGAAGGCGTGACGCACTCTGGTCCAGCACCAATTCCCCTCCGTTCTGGCTCTTCGGCCCCACCGATCCGGCCTGCGAGATGTTGCTGAGCGGCCCGCGCTTGATGCTGTTCCACACTCTCGTCGTGTAGCTCCCCAAATCCTTCATGTAGTCCTTCTCCTCGCCCGCTTTCGCGCCCGCCAGCGTGGACGTGAAGCCGAAGACCTTGTACAACTCGAGAGTGGGATTGGCGTAGACCGGATATGGAGATTTAGTGATGGCCAGGTAGTTACTGATGGGCTGGTATGACCCGCATGAGATGATGATGACTGCTGTGAGATGCGTCTGGGCCAGTTGACGGGGGGGCACCCACTGTTCGTGTCGGCCGGCAAGGCAGATGGCGGGAGGACTATGTTCAGGTGTTTGACATAGGCTTGACAGTTGCCGCACCCTGCCGTCAGCTCGTGGCCGGACATCTGCTGGACAGCACAGCTCACAAAAATGCCTCACGAAGAGGATGGCTGTCTTCTGGCCCTTGACCAGGTCTCCGAGGACATGCTTCTGCCCATCCTTGTCGAAGATCTCGACGGCGAGCGCCTCCTTGACTTGCTGCGGCATGAGACCCATACTGCCGGTTCGCAGATATGCGGCACAATTAGATCAGTGGTCTTGTAGACGACGATGGTGATCAAACACGAAGCAGGCTGTGCATGACTCTGGCACGATTCGACGTGTCAGAATGCAGCAGTGATCGCATTCACACACATTTGTCACAACAATAGCCGGGATGCCCGCGGAGCTTGAGCTGGGAGATCGGCGCTGACCGACCCGAATCCATTCACGAGTCGCCACCCAGCCACGTGGCGGTGATTTGGAAGGTGCTAGCAGGATGTGGCATTCTTTTGACCGGGCGGGTTTGCGCTGCTGCTCGCTGGCTCACTCGCTCGCTGGCAACCAGCCGTGCGGGCACAATCAATGCCGCTTTACTCATCGACGATTATCTCCTTGTCATCCTCGTTCAGAACTATCACCTTATCACCTGCCGTCATAGCAGATACGTGAGTCACGCTCCTATGCTACTCCGTTGCCCCGACTCTGTGCCCTCGATCGCGCTAGATGGATTCGATGAAGAACGTACGCTGACCACGCATTCTACGCACTTGCCACCTTTCCTCTCCTCCTGTATCCGCCTTTTGCTACGTCAACGACTTTCAACCCGCGATCCAACAGTGTGAGACAACATGGCGTTGAAGCGAATCAACAAAGTGAGCTTCCCTTCTGGGCAGACATGGGATAAGACCCCTTCGGATCGGGCTCACGCGACTTGCAGGAATTGATCGACCTCGGACGTGATCCACCTAGCTCGTGCTCGGCCGGCCCTATCGGAGACAACCTGTTCCAATGGCAAGCTACGATTATGGGTCCTGTGAGTTCAACGGCTCACCCATCTTTTCGACCTCACCACGATACGGATTACCCGCGCCCGACGGGCCGCAGTATCCAGCGGCTTGGCAGCGCTAATGATCAGAGCGACAGCCCATACTCCGGCGGTGTCTTCTTCCTGTGAGTTTCTCGATGGACCGTCTCTTGAAGCAGAGCTGACGACAGCTCCCTTACCTTCCCTACCGGTGAGTTGCACGCGAGATAAGGAGAACAACGCCGGAAGCTGTGGAGCCTTGGCGCGACGGTGCATCGGGATTTCCGCTGACAAACCAGACTACCCATTCAAGCCTCCCAAGGTGTCGTTCACCACCAAGATCTACCACCCGAACATCAACGCCAATGGCTCGATCTGTCTCGATATCCTGAGAGATCAATGGTCGCCAGCCTTGACCATTTCGAAGGGTGAGCATGTGTTTCTGATCTCGACCCACGCATCCATTCCCGTTTCCGATACCCTATCGGCGTGGCTTAACGTGCTTGATAATGTTACGCCTACTGACTGCAGTCCTCCTTTCGATTTGCTCAATGTTGACCGACCCAAACCCGGACGACCCGCTGGTTCCGGAGATCGCTCATGTGAGCTACCACCAGCATGGCTTGCTTGAACTTGCTTGAAGCTGACGCGCAGACATACAAGACGGACCGACCGAGGTATGAAGCAACCGCACGAGAGTGGACCAGGAAGTGAGTCAACAATGGCAGATGCAGGTTCGAGCATTGCTGATGGCAGATACGCGACTTAGAGTCGGCTGGATGCAGTGAAAGGACCATTCATGTCATTTATCCCTCCTGCTTCGTTATTTTCCGACCCGTCATGCGATTTCATTCCCTCATGATATGCTTGGGTGGTGTGTGAGGACCATGTCGCTACCGTGCATTCGATAGCTTTGTCCCGCAGTCTGGCCGACCGCTTGCGAGCAGAGGCTGGAACTTTGCTTCCTCTTACCCATCATGCCGATGCTGTACACCGTTGAGATGCCTTCTCTCTCTCAAGGCTTTCATGATTATGAGGTGCATCTCGTAACTCTCGTGACGTATTATACGGGTGGTCGTACCGGCTACCTCGATTAGGATTAGATTATGAGGTGCCTCTCGAAGCGAATCATACGGTAAATTATAAGGCTATTATCCCAACACACAAGGTGCCCGCTCCAGGCATCCTCTTATGAACATTCCTCTTTAGTCCTCCTCGTCGACGACCTTCTTCGCCCGCTCAACGTCGCTTGACCTGCGCATGGTCGACATGTCATAGCTGTCACCGTCAACCTTGCCTGCGAGCAGCCGGTGCGTCGGAACGCGGTACGCCTTGCTCGGTTTCAGGCCCGGCGTGTGGTTTGCCTTGTATGTGACCATCGCGAGCCAAGCCACAGTGATGATGACCTGCACGAAGGCAAATGCGCTCGTGGTGTAGAGTGCCCAGCATGCGTCGGGCTGTTCCCAGATAGACGGGTATCGGTCGGTCGCGTAGAAGGACCACCCGTCGTAGCACTTCGTCTCGGACACGATGTAGAGGATGGTACTGCTGACAGCGGCGGCTGTCGTCAGCCTCGGCGCCGTGGATACTGCATAGCTCTGCGTCGAGACAAAAACAAAGGGCTGTGTGGTACCCACCAATCCAGCACGCTAGCTGGATAGTCACATAGGCGACTTCGCCGCCGGCGTGGTCGAACCGGGAGGACGAGTCTTTGATGGACACATAGAGAGCGGCCGGAATGTATACGACGAGCGCGGCGCCGGCTGCGGCGAGCAGGATGAGCATCAAGTACGAGCCTGTCACGGCGACGCAGAGTGGTAGGGCGATGAGCCACAAGAGGGTGTGCAGCGCCTAAGATCAGCGTGGTCGGGGACATTTGGGCGTAGACGCCGGCTCACGATGATGCCATAGCGGATATTCAGCGTTGTGCGAGACATGACGTTCTGGTCAAGTGTGCTTTGGTGGAGTCAGTAGTAAAGTGAGGTTGAGTTGTGGACACCATGGTAGGCCCTTCAGCTGTTAGGTCTTATAACACATGCTGGGGCAATTGGCGCCATGGAATCTGTTCGGGCAGGGCGTTGCAGCTGCTCAATGCAAGGCGCAAGATGCAGCCCTTCCCCCC
>JAHXHD010000215.1:0-57716 GCA_019857685.1 Papiliotrema terrestris | reverse complement strand
GAAGCAGGAGGCGACGGGGTGGGAAGGGGACGGTGGGGCCACCGGAAAGCAGGGACTTGGCAACAATGCTCTGGCGCAGGGCGCCCCGAGCGGGCTCTTGCCGACCGCTTCAACCACGACAACGGCCGGGACACTTGCCTCTGCGCGAGTGATCGCGACAAGCTCGGAACCGCCGGAGTCGACAGTGACTTCGTTTGCGGCCGAGATGCTGACATTGATGACTTTGACAGGGATCCCGGACCCGATTCGGTTCGAAAGCGCGAGCGACATCGATGGAGGCGGATCCAGGTGGTCGGAGGTGAACGCTGTGGCGGTTTCGCAACCAACAGACGTCGCCATGACCGATGCGGATCGTGGACGTACGACCTGGATATCCTCTCTCAATGTCGGCGCTGTTCCTGCGGATCGGACCATGCCGACTTCAACACATATGGAGGACTCGAAGGCGACATATAGTGGCCTGCAGTCTACGGATCACGCGGCGAACAGCGTTGGTATATTGCCGACCCAGTTGAGTCTGGGCGCCACGCTCAGTACATCCGCTTCGTGGGCCAGCGACGGCGCTGCCTTCAGTGGCCGCGACGAATTTGACACGGACTGTAATTCGCGGGATACATTGACGGATCGATACACCGAACGCGGCACGACGTCTGTTCGCCCTTCCCTGACCTCTATCCCCTGGAGACAGAGTCATCGGGCTCGAGCGAAGCGGCGACAGTGCGCTCAGTGGACGACTATCACCAGCTATTCGACGGTCTATCCGCAGCCGAGTACAAGCTGGAGCACGACCACGGTGTTCGAAACCCGCAGCGAGATCGTGAGAGTCCCTGTGCAGACGCTGTATGCGAGTTGTGGGCCTGCGACGGCAGCCGCGGCGGCCGTCATGTCAACTACCAACACGCGGCAGACACCTACCTTCCAGCAGCAGGCGGTGCAGCCGACCACAACGTCCGCGCCCACGTGGGCCGCCCAGACCGACTCTGCCCAGCAAGACGGACAACACGATGATCAGCAATCGAGCATCGAGGAAGATCAAGAAGCAGCCCCGTATGGGAGTAGTCCCAGCAGCAGCGGTGAGCCGCTTATTCGATCAATCGACCAAGGTGACTCTGCAGAAGCATTGACGGACGAAGGCGCTACAGCCCTCGCCCCTCAGATATCCACCTCTGCACCCGTCACTTCCAGCTCGAGGTCCCTCGACGGTACCAGCGTCAGAGCGGCAACTTCACAACCTATCGCCGACCCCAATGAGCCGGCATTGACCCCCCGACCCACGCTCACTCAAGGCGGACAAGCCTCGACAACGGTGGAGAGCAACGAAGATGGCAAAGGATCGTCCGCGTCCACGGCCACCTCGGCCGGGACAGCGATTGGCGGAGTGGTGGGTATTCTGCTACTGCTTGCGGGTATACTCTCAGCGCTGCGTTGGTACAGGCGCCGCAAGCGGAAGTACAAGACAGAACAGTTTCGCTCGTCCTGGTTTTACGGTGGCGACGTCGCGTTGCCGGATCAGGACGGGAACGAGAAGATTCCGAGTACGGTGCGCGATGTGAGTGCGATCTCACTGAGGTGGCAGACGAGTCCATGATGTGAGATCACGAGCTTATTAATAGGGCCACGCTATCGGAGGAGAGGAGAACCTCCAATCACGATTCTCCGCCCCGTCGCTCTTATCCCGCAACTCTGCCAGGGTGTCTCTGTCCATACCGGGTTTCCTGGCTTTCCCGATAGCCCATGTCCGCTCCAGATCAGCCCGCTTTCCAAATCTCATCGACGATGTACGCAAGTCGCTGGCCTTGCCAGAGGCGCGCAAAGTGGTACCGTCTTGGGCGCAAAGACACCATCCCAACATCGGTCAAGGACACCTCGAAGACGCTGCCACCGGGTCTGCACTCTCATCGGCGGTTCCCGCTCCTTACAATGGTCATATCTCGAAGCAAAGCGAGGCCAGAGTGCCTTGGGTCTCAAATGCCACGGAGTTGCGGTCACCGGCTACATCCGCCGATCTGCCGCGACACCAAAGCATCATGCCCTTTGACTGGGTCCCGTCATCCGCCACGAACTACCCCGCAACTGGACGCGAGGGACATTCTCCGGGAGGGACCTCAGGGGTCTGGATTCTGGAAGGTCCGGTTCAAATGCTCGTGAGGCGTTCGTCAAAGACTGCCGACCACTCGGGAGTTACCACTCCGTCTATTCCACACGGAACGATCTCCCTGATTTGGCGAATCATGACGTCCAGTCGCGTCCTCAAGACACGATCGGCCAAGTCATCTCCGCGCCGGGGAGGGAGTTTGTCGAAATCTCACGACTTCTCCCGCGTCTTGGCCCTCCCCGAATGCCCTCGGGGGATGCTCCGAGCATTCCCCCTCCCAATACTACGCGATCTCTCGTTCCGGGCCCGTTGGCCCTCGACATCCCCGCTCAATCTTTGGGGAAGATCGGTGCTCGAACGAGCGCCGCCGGCCAGTCCTGCTTGTTCGAGTACTCAGACTACGATCGCCTCTCCAGACGCGAGAGCACCGCCATCGGAATGTTAGCCGCTCCACGCGCGACACAGAACTGGTACGATAAACCTCCGGGGGACGGGGATGCCGACCTCAACACTCCTTCGAATAGCTTGTATATTGGAATGGGACCGGAAAGAGTGATCACAACGCGGGCTGGAGACCGCGTAACGGAAGCAAGTGGGTGGCGTGGCGCAGCCGGGAACGGGGCGATCAGTGGCGTCGAGGCGGGGGATGGAGTGGAAGGATGGAGGAAGAGTCGGAAGTCTGTGAGGTGGGGCGACGACGTTCAGCCCGATTCGAGAGCATTGTGAGCTCCCAAGACTACATACATATACACTGCTGCGGTTGAAGCTGGCTCACTGTACGCGACACAGAGCATGAGTGGCGAGATTACTGTAGCGTGCGAGTGCAGGCTGCCGCGCGGCGCAGGGCGGGATGCAACCTCGGTGACCTTCATGAACTGTTCTTTTTACATGCAGATAGAGCACCCAGACTGGTAAGAGATCAGGCTAAGACCTTCGTCGAGCGTCCGGGCTCCCTTGTACCTGTAAGGCGATAACCATTATACATTGCACTCAGCCGGCGCGGACTGTGTCACGTGACCCTCCGGCCAAATGTCGGCTCGCTCTACCGTAGCCGTTTCATCATCGAATGTGTTGACATAGTGATATCTACTCATTGCGTACCACCGTCACCTCTGTTCCCTCAGCTAACAACACCAACATCGGATCTAGATTCGGCTCTCAAGCTAGACCACCACCGAACGAGGCCCAGCATGCCGCCTATGCAGTTCTGGAAGCCCGGCACGGCAGCTCCAGGTGAGTTGGCTCGACCAACAACTTCGACTTCATGGTTCTCGCATGACTTCGGACCAAGGCTGACTATGCAGGGAGTTCGCTTGACCGAGACGCTGAAAATGAAGGCGGCCTGGCTACGACTTCAGCGAATGTCTCCCATCTCTCGCTTGACGCCCAAAGACAACGTCTGCCGATATACAAGCACAAGAACAAGCTGCTGTGGTGTGTCGAGAAGTACAAATGCGTGATCGTGGTCGGTCAGACGGGATGCGGAAAATCGACCCGTAAGTCATTTTTCATCCTCTCATGGTCCTGCTCCACCCCATCGAGTCTTGCCCACTGAGTCTTGAAGAGAAGACAGAGCTCTGGGATGTAGCCCGCTGACCGCAGAAATACCGCAGTATCTGCACGAAGCGGGCTGGACGAACGAGAACCTGGTCGTGGCATGTACGCAGCCCCGCCGGGTCGCAGCGACGTCGGTGGCTACGCGCGTGGCGGAGGAAGTGGGGACGGTACTGGGAGACGAGGTCGGATACTCGATACGGTTCGAGGATCTGAGCAGTCCCGAGCGGACACGGATCAAGTACCTGACGGATGGAATGCTGTTTCGGGAGATCATGATGGACCCCCTGTTGAGCCGGTATAGTGTCATTATGGTGAGTGGTAATGTGCACTCAGCGGCAATGCACATGGTGCGAAAAGGAGGGTAACTCATGCCAGATCGACGAAGCGCACGAGAGAGGGGCGTATACGGATCTGTTATTGGGCCTGGTCAAGAAGTAAGCGGAGACATATGCTCAATCGACGGCGATAGCTCACAACAGGATCATGAAGAAGCGTCCGGAGCTGAGGGTAATCATATCGTCCGCGACGATTGACGCGTACGTACACATGCGACGGCAGTGACGACCCGCACTCATCTTAGGGAGGACTTCTTAGAGTACTTCAACTCGAATGCAGATGGCACGGATAGAAGCAAGGACGACGCGATTAGTGAGCTTTCCGATGGTCTCTAATCCGCAGATCTGACGTCAAGTCGTCTCGCTGGAGGGACGGATGTTCCCGGTCGAAGTGGCGTATTTGAAGGAGCCATGCGTCGACTATACACAGAAAGCCGTACAAACAGTGTTCGACATTCACCTTCGGGTGAGCTAAGCACTCCCATTGAGGGACCAGTCGCTGACCTGCAGGAGCCGGCGGGAGATGTGCTGGTCTTCCTCACTGGCAGGGAAGAGATCGATCAGGCGTTACAGCAGGTTGCAGACCGGTCGCAGACGTAAGCAGTGACCCATGTTCGAACGATCAAAGCTCATCCGCAGGCTATCGAAAGCCGGGCCGCAGCTACTACCCCTTCCGCTCTACGCCACGATGCCGCCAGAAGAGCAAGCTCTGATATTTGAACCGCCGCCACGAGATACCCGCAAAGTCATCTTCGCGACCAACATCGCCGAGGCGAGTGTTACTATCGACGGTATCAAGTATGTCATCGACTCTGGCTTCGTCAAGGTTAGTCTACCCGTCTCATGCTGACTTTTCGCTCGCCTCTGACGCGCAGATCAAGACGTACAACCCACGTACATGTATGGACGTCCTGACAGTCACACCCTGCTCCCTAGCCTCAGCAAACCAACGTGCCGGTCGAGCGGGTCGAACGTCACCCGGCAAATGCTACCGACTCTACCCCGCATCAGCCCTTCCGACGAACAATCCCAACTCGCTTATGCCGGTGACGACCCCACCCGAGCTGACTAGGAGCGACATCACGCTGTACCTCTTACAGCTCAAAGCGCTCGGTATCGACAACCTCGCCAAGTTCGATTTCATGTCCCCGCCGCCCTCGGAGATGATGATTCGCGCGTTGGAGTTCCTGTACTGCCTGAAAGCGATCGATGAGGAAGGGCGCCTGACGAGACCGATCGGGGTGCGGATGGCGGAGATCCCGCTTGATCCCATGATGGCCGCGATTGTGAGCCGAAAAACGCATCGCGAGTCGAGATGAAGCTGACTGATAGCTGCTTAACTCGCAGGACTTCCGCTGTAGCGAGGAGATCTTAACTATATCTGCGATGACGCAGGTGCAGGTGGGCCCGAGCTTGTGTTCAAGCGGCGCACGCTGACGCGCAGAATGTGTTTGTCCTTCCTGAGGGAGGCATGAAAGCCACGATGGCAGAGCTGGAACGTCGGAAGTTTACGGCTGAGGAAGGGGTCAGCTAACCACGTCAAGCTGGACCGAGCGCTGATAGGCAGGACCACCTTACCCTACTCAACGCGTACAATGCGTTCATGCGGTATGGTCGGAACGACAAGCAATGGTGCGGGAACCACCGGATCAGTCACAAAGCGCTGTCACGCGCCGTCAGTATCCGCAAGCAGCTCAAGAAGTTCCTGGACCGGTTCGGGGTCAAGTTGGAGAGCTGCGAAGGGGATGCGAAGCGGTTAAGGCGGTGTCTTGTGTCGGGATACTTCAAGGTGAGCGTGTCCGGCAGCACACGATACAAGGCAAGAACACGACTGCGCAAATGATGTCTGGCATGAAGGCTAGCGCGAGAGAGCGCAGCGCGCTAACTGCCAGAACGCCGCGCGCATGATGCCGGACGGGACGTACCGCTCTGCCCGGGAGGGCGCGACGTTGCACGTTCACCCCTCGTCCGTCATGTTCACGCGGCAGCCGTCGACGGGCTGGGTGATCTATCACGAGGTGATCGAAACGACCAAGAGCTTCATGCGGGACTTGACCGTCATCGAGGAGGAGTGGCTCGTCGAGCTGGCGTACGTACCGATGGAGCCTCTTCAGGACATGGCTGATGGCAGCCCTCATTTCTACACTTTCCGCGGCGGGGGGATCAAGAAGCACTAGGACCGAGTAATCAGCATAGCCACGAGAGAGGAACATCTACCTACATAGACCGTCGTTGTATGGCATTAGCATTAGCATATTAGCTTGGCAGCGGCCCAATGAGTGCTTGCAGCCTGGCTGAGCCCCTCGTTGCCTTTGTTCTCGAGGCCTTACTTGCGTTCCTGACGACGCCCTGACAGTCGCCAGCAAGCAAGTTGGAGCAGCGCAAGCCATCTGGCCACGCATCACGGCGAGGCGGTGGCCGAACGCCGTGGTGGACTGTACATGATATCGAATGCATCTACCTTGACGTGTACGTGAAATCAGAGTCGTACCAAATGACAACGAAGGGCGAGTGGAATCGGGAAGGGGAAGTGGAGACGTCTCACATCTATAAACACAATCTCGCGGAGGACAAGGACTACAATTGAGCCATCAAGACTCCGCAACGGTGAAGGTGAATTTATGGCAGGGGTTTTACGACTGCGCAGCCTGGGTGACCTGGTCGACGGTCTCCGAGGCCCTCTGGGCCGTCGCGTTGGCCTGCTCCTCGGCCTTCTTCTGCGTGGGTCAGCGCACCGATCCATAGTGCTCGGCTTGTTTGGCTCACCTTGGCGCCAAGGACATAGTTGTACACCTCGTCGACGATGGGCTTGACCTTGTCCTTCTCGTCAGCTCATGGTTGTCAAAACAGTGGTGCTCGAAGCTCACAACGACGTAGGCGCTGACCCGGTTGGACTTGTCACCGAGGGTGATGTCCTTGTCGAAGACAATCTCCTTCAAGTCGTGCGACGTTTGAGTGACGGCCTGGGCGTCATTTCTGTTGCTCAACAGGTTTAGCCGCAGCGCTCACGTGGATCAGCTCGCTCGGGAGTTCCTTGCCATGCGAGGCGAGGTACTTGAGCTGCTCGACGAGGTTGTGGCCGAGATCGCCAGAGCTGGCGACGGTCTGTTCGGCCCGTTGAATGAGGTAAGTGTTGATCGAGACGGTCTTGTGGTAGACGTCGACGACGAGAGGCTGGGCTGTCTCGATGACCGGCTGGACCGTCTGGACGTCAGCTATTGCACAACAAGCGCATACGAGCGACGGCAAGGCAGCAGCGCCAGACACAACACTCACAGCACCGTAGATGCCCCGGGCCTGCTTGACGAAGATCAAGTCCTGGGTTGCGGTCTTGAAGGGGTCTTCGCATCAGCTTGCTTCACGGCCACCAACAGGCCTTAGCTCACAAGGGAAGGTGGCCTCAGCTCGGTCAAAGCTATAAGTCAGTCTGAGTCCACCCCATGCTAAGGGTAGCACCTACGTAGCGACCGCAAGACCATCGACAGACTCGAGCAAGGGCTTCGTCTTGGTGAGAACCGGTGTGGCGATCTCGTATGACTCTGCCTGTCAGCTCTGACAAAGCTAGGCACCGTTGGGCTGACTGTTGGCGACTCCGACGGCGGTGGAGTAGAGGCTTGCGGTCAAAGAGGTGGCCTGGATCCAGCTCCTGCGCACGCGTCAGCTCGGGATCCTTCATTTCGTGCTGCTCAGCTTACTGGGCGTAGGCGATGGTGTCATGGACGGCCGGAACACCGTCAAGTCGATGGACGATCTCAAACTCTGCACAGTGAGCAGGATACGGGCGACGTCGTCCGGCGACCAGACATACTGGGTCCATCGGCGGGGTTGCTGCTGGCGGGAGCGGTCTGTGCAGACATCTTGATGTCGTTGTAATGTGAGTGTTGTGGTAGACTGCGGAGTCAGTTCAGTGCTCTGTTGGCTCACTCGGCGGCGAGGGGGGAAGGAGGAATGCGCCAATGATGACGAGGGCGGAACGGATCAAAGGAGAGTTCGTGACTTCGGGAGCGGGTCATAACCCTCGCGGGGTCACACCACGTACACTGAAAGAAGAGAGAAGGCGGTTGGTAAACGGATCAAAGTGATATTGAAGGTGAAGTTCAAGTTGATGAGGGGGGCCGCGCGCTGGGAAGAGGATGGAGATGGAGCACACAGCGGGTGACCATGCGTTTCAGGAAAGGGCAGAGGTCGTGGGAAAAAGGTTAAGCTGCCCAGGAGGGACATGGCGATGACAGACTACAAGGTGGAGGGTGTGAAATGGGCACAGACGAGGTAGAGAGAGCGAAGCTTCGCGCTCCCGGTGCACGAAGTCTATGGCGACAAGCACAAGTGAGGTAGGTGGATGGATGGTGACGGGGGCTTGATTGGACACACTTGGGGAGGCGGGGCGACGAGAGTGGGCCAGGTGAGGATGGAGCAGCGAGCGGTAGACAAATGTTCCCACGCCCCTTCGTGTTCTTCCCCCGCGGTACTCCGCAAATGCCCACAGACGCACAGATACGGACGAGGCAGGTGGGTGACTCACGTTCGTGATAGATAAGAGGGGTAGTGGGGATCTGTAGTCGATTAGAACGTGTGCTGATATGGTATGAGCGTGGGAAGAGGTAGTGACCGGTGGAAATCACACTGAAATGTACACTTCATCATCCACAGACTTCTGCTCGGACGCCCGCCCGACGTCACCGCCCGGCTCAGACGTTTCGAACTTAAGCGGATGCATCCTTTTCCCTGTAAGCCTGCCCTGGCGCACCCACGCCAATCGATCTGGCGCGTACTGCCCCCGCTTGCCAGTCAGACCCGACGCCGACATGTGAACCTGCATTCCAAACGAGCATGACTCTGTATGGCGTATGCTCGGATCGCGATTGCGTATTCCCCCCGAAAGCTATTATGCTACAAACTTTCGATGCAGCGAGGGTAAGCAAGCAAAAGAGGCAAGGAGAAGGAGGGTGTCAACGACATGAGATTAAGCCTTCACACCCTTCAGGGCAGGATTTTTCCGATGCTTATCTTGCAGGGTTTCCAATTTCCACGCCACCTGGAGTCTGGCCTGTCTGGCCTGTCTGGCCTTACGAGAAACGTGCTTGGCTCACATCGGCATGAGAAAGAACGGGTTACCTTCGACGTTTCTCTTCCGTCGCGGAGGCTTTCGCCCGAGCATATCCGACTGGATGGCGTACGTGTAAGCGCGGGAAGGTCGTGGAATCAGAAGCCTTAGAGCATGGACCGAGCGTGGGTTACAGGGCCAGCACGGCGATGCGTCGTTGACCACTGCGGCAAGGAAAGGATCCGTCACGACACAAAGCTTCCGGCTGACATGTGTTCTTTCTAGAGTATGCAGTTCATGGATGGAACATCTAAGACTGGTCACCGGAATCCGGCCGAAGCAAGACCTCTTCCTCGCCTTCGTTCACCTCGTGCCTCAGCGCCCATTCTCTCTGCCAGCCCCGCTGCGACTTGACCCCGCATATCTCCGTCCTCCCCTCCTTCCACTTCATCGTGATGAGCGTAAAAATGATGACAAGCCAATATCCGATGTAGGTGGAGACGGTGCACACCGTGCCAATATTGTTCCACCCAACGATACTCTGCGCGAGTTGCCAGTATCCGTTCCCATCCGGCGCACCTGGTTCCGGGTTGGCATATTGCAACTTCCAGATGTTGCCCGCGACCCGGAAACTCCCAGGACCGTTGCCCGACTCTGCAGCGGCGGCGCCCACGCCGTTGATAAAGTATTGTCGTTCGAGACCGTATGCCGCTCGGCTTGCAAGGCCCGCGCCAATCAGGAACAGAAGCAGTGTTGAGAATGTTGTGAATGTCCGCAGTGATAATGGCGCTGAGCTGGAGAAGAGGAAGTACGCTGGGGCGGTCAGCAAATGCCGGCGTTGTTTGGTGCAGGCTCACCGATACAGGCACCGATCACCAAGCCGACGAAAGCGCCGCCCGCAACAGCTGGCGGGGACTCGGACAACCCAATCCCCCCGAGGAAGACGACTCCTTCTAGCCCCTCTCGCAGCACCGTGATGAGCGGCAAGCCGAAAAGGATCATCTTTCCACCTTTTCCCTTTCGCGATTCGTGTTGTTGGCGAATCAGTCGCTCTTCGCCGTGTTCAGCATCGTCCGCGATCGCATCGTCCGACTCGTGCTTGTCGTTGTAAGCGGATAAAAGCTTCAAGCGCCACTTCGTCTGAGCATGTGGTAAACGCAAGAAGGCCAGGCCCATGACGAGGATCCTGCTCTCAGCGTGGCACGAATTGTAGAGTCAGACCTCGCGACGAGCGACGAGCAGTAGGCGGAGACACGCACAGGATCGAGGCAATGGCGCAGAAACCTCCTTCCCACAGGTTCTCCGCATCTTGCCACAGATCATGCGTATAGTGATAGAACTGCAGTCAGCCACAATGCCCATCATACGATGTCACCGCCCCACGCACCACAAAGAGGAACACCGCGCCCACAACAGCCGCTGCCAGTCCACCCAAGATCGCCCCGGACCAGATCTGAAGCCTCATGGCCCGTATCATCTTCTCTCGGTGCGATATCTGGCCCAGTGTCATCTCCTCCCTGACGCTCGTGGACGACATCGCCCGCATCCGCTCGGCGGGGGTGCCGTACCCGGCATGTCGATCCGGATCGGACAGGAGCTCGGTGCTACTCCGGTTCGAGGTTGGGATGGGGACGGTTGCGGGCGGGTGGAGGGGAATGATTTGGTTGATGAAGCCGAGGAGGACGGCGACTGGGATGAGCGCAGTAATCCAACTATCTCGCTGCAAGAATGCGTGAGAATCGATACGCACTGATAATGCCCGCCTCGAGTGTCTCGCGGAGACAGATGAAGAAGGCGACCGGCTGGGCGTGAGCTGCATCGCAATCAAGTCAGGGTTGGGGGCCATACCGAGAAGATGTCCGTAAACGCCATGTTGATCAATGCCCTCGTCGCTGTACCGACGGTCTATATCATTACCAGCTACGGGTTGAACAGTTGTTGCACGATGCAAGCTCGATGTGAGGCAATTGAATGGATCGGGTGGAGGAGCCGGCGCCTAATTCAGTTTTCGTGAAATCTCGCCCGAATCACCCGAGCTCCCGCTCACTCCGCCGCCAAGCGTTGGGCGGCGGCCACCGTCGATCCCGAGCTCAAAGCCATTGTGGCATGCATCATCATCATAATCGCCCCGCAGCAAAGCTGGCTTGTTGCCAAAATGGGTGATGCAGTCTGAGGACTGGCAACGGAAAGTGATGCCACGATGATACATACAGGGTCGGAACACACGCCTCTACAAGCTCGCGAGCTTATCAGCTAACAACGTCGCGCCCTTCTTCCCGCTCGTCTCGATCGCCTTTCGGACCTTGACCGATCCAAGCACCTTCTTCACCGCCGCGCTCTCTCCAGCCTTCCTCAGCGCCTCAACGAGCTCAACCATCACAAACGCCGCTCCGCCCTGGGCGAGCTTCACCGCATTGTCGGCTCCTCCCGCCTCGTCGCTGGTGATCGCGGCCCAGACGGCGTTAGCAAAGTCTTCGCCCAATTGCGCATCCACGACCTCGATCGTCTTGGTCTTCATGTCGAAGTGCCCGCCGGTGAGAAGGGTCTTGTACGTCCGCGTCGCGTGAGCCAGGTCGAGCACGTGCGGCGTCGAGACAGCCTCTTCCTCTTCTGTGGCATCGGCGTTGGCGTCGGCGTCTTCGGTTTCAGGCTCGTCCGTCTCGATCTTGTCCTCCGCGGCCGGAGCGTCGACGGTCTCAACATATGGCGTCCTGAGCGGAGCGACCAGAGCCTCAATCGCCTTAGACTTGTCTGCCCATCAGTTTCGCTCAGATCCTCAGGCATTGATGGCTTACCTCCGGTGGAGCAGAGCATGATCTCCTGCACCAGCAGACCTGCTCCCGGGTCCCGCACCAGCTCCTCACCCTTCTCTGCGACAACGTCCAGCAGACCAGGCGCCGCGTACCCGACAATCTCTTTCCGTCTTGTCGCCGGGTCTTTCTTGCTCGTGCCAATATCGCGAGCGGTCTGGGCCGCAGCAGAAAGAATAGCGAGGGTGGAAGGCATGAAATGACGGGTGGAAGTGGGAGTGAGGAGATAGAGGATAGCTCGTCGGCCGTTCTTGTCGGACGCCAGGGACGGCGTCAAGGCGACAATGTCAGAGACGAAAGCTTTGCCCATGAGCTTCGTGTCACTACCGTCAGCCCCGTCGCGCGAACGTAAAGCGTCGGACTCACTCGACACAGTCGAAAGCGGTGAAGAGGACCAGCTGGGCATCCGCGTCCTTGCACATAGCCTCGACGTGTTTTCGCAGGTGCTGCAGGATCTGCTTCCGGTCCTGCACGTCAGCGGATGAATTCAATTCCGGAGAAGACAGACACACCTTGGCGTTACCTCGGACCAGCAATGTACGGACGACAGCAGATCCGTCCTTAGTGTGGACAATCTCCGGCAGACTCTCCAACGAGCTGCCCGTCAGCTTGATCTTGAAGATGTGGTTTTGTACTCACGCTTCGAGCAAAGCCTGCTTCTTCGTCTCGGCCTCCTCGGCAGACAAGAATCGGAAGACACAGGTGACGTATTCCAAGACCAGTCGGTGGAACAGCCCCTGTGCCAAAGCGGTCTTTTGCGTAGCGTTGAAGCTGATCATCAGCGGAAGGAGAAAAGAGACTGTCGTCTCTGACTCACACATCCAAAACGACCTTCTCAACACCCTCAAGAACTCGCTCCCGGCCCTTGCCTTCTCCACCCATAGCGGCGAGCGTGCCCTCCAGGCCCTCCTCGCCCTTTCCTCCATCGAAGACTGCCACTTCCTTCGGGTAGAAGCCCCTGACGAGCAGCCTCTTCTCCTTTGCCGAAGCCCACAGGTCGAAGAAGTCGGACAACGGCTGAACGGCGTGCGCGTGCGCCAGGAGTGTGCCGAGATGCGGGGCGAGGGCGGGAATAAGCAGAGGGCGGATGGAAGGCACGTATCGGATGAGCTTGGCCATGAGGAACTGCTGGTCAGCACGGCTTCTCGGACATGCATGCACAAGCTCGGTCAACGCACCTTGGAGTACTTGGACTCCATCATGTCCCTCCATTGCGGTTGCAGCTCCATCGCAACGCCCAGTCGCTCCTCCTTGCCTCCGTACTTGACGATCTGAGTCTCAGCTTGGCCTTTCCAGGCAGAATCATAGATCTCACCGTCTGCAGCACACGACCGCCCTTGTGCCCCCGACTGATCTCCGCGATCCTCCCCTTGGCAGACTCGTACAATTCCTTGACCGCGACCTTTCGCTCCTCCTTGCCCAGATCCGCGCGCCGAGCCTTCTCCCAAAGGGGCAGCAACGTGCCGTGCAAAAGCGGATGAGACGGCAACAACGACGTCCGGTGCGGTTGCGCGGCATGAAGGGCGGCCTTCTCAGCCTTGGACAGCTTGGGCCGCTTCTCCGCTGGCTCGCCGTTCTCCCCAGTGGCCCCCTCGACCCCCTCGGCTCCCTCGGGTTGATCCACGTCCATCTCGTCATCGTCTCCCTCGTCCTCGTCCTCGGCCTCTTCTTCCGATCCGCCGCCCTGCGTCACTGGCCTCTTACGCCTAACAGCGGTCTCCTCCTTCTGGGGCTGCTTGCCCTTGAACGATCCCGGCTGAGGCTTTGTTGGTCGGAAATCACGCTGAGGCTTTCCGTAGCTCGCACCGTTACCGCCTTTGTGACCGGACTTGCCCTGGTAGCCAGACTTTCCGCCTGGTCCGCTCGCTCCCGGCGCGGATCGCTTGTTGTTGTATGATTTCGTCGACATGATGCACGGAGTGGACGATGGTCTGGGCCAAAAAGTTGAAAGAAGTGGTCTTGGGCGGTGGAGGACGGTCAGAAATCTTGAGCCAGGGCCGGGGGGCCACGTGCGACGGGGTGACGTGCAGCGGAATCAAATATATCACAATGGAGCTCGGGGGCGGGCATCGCCTAGTACCCTACCCGTGCCGCGCTACGGGGCCGAGAATGGCAAGGCTAAAGGGTACAAAGTTCAAAGCCGCTCTTGCATCTCTCACACAACCCAATAACACTGGGTAATAGTATCTTGTACAACACCTAAAGCTGCACCTCGACGCGCTCTCACACGACCATCGATCCACCGAAGAATTCGCTTCGACCGCTGGTAGACACGCGCAAGCGTCCGACCTGATGGGCACCGCTCCCCTCAACTTCCTTTAGGTTCCCGCTCCATCCGCCCGTCCATCCTTCTAGAACATGCACGCGATATTCTACCTCGCGCACCTGCTCGCCCTCTGCCTTCCGTTCCTTCTCTACCTCAACGCCTCGCCGGCGCCGGACCCATACCCCGCCGTCGTCTCGCTCCCCGCACGGACCAAGTCGTACTCTCATGCGCGAGCACAGCCGCAGCCGACCCCGGATGTGGAGCACGACCTGCTGCCGTTCGTGATCGTCTCGACGATTGATGGGTCGCTACATGCGGTGGATAGGGAGAACGGCGAGGTTAAATGGACGCTCAGCGACGACGTAGATCCGCTTGTGGGCGGCGGGATCAGGGGCAAAGGGGTCGAGGAGGAGTATATTGTCGAGCCGCTCAGTGGGGACCTCTACGTCTTTGATGACGAGGAGGAAAGGGATCTGGACGGTGCACCGAAGATCCGCAAGCTGCCCTTGTCGGTCGATCAGCTGTGAGCTGATCTTACCCCGGCATCAGGGTCTGGAGCTAACGGCAGCATCGAGATGTCGCCTTTTACATTCCCGCACTCGCCCAGCCGGACATTCACGGGCTCAAAGCACACCAGCCTGCTGACCATTGATCTACGCACTGGTAGCCAGATCAGCTGCTTCTCGTCGCTGAAGAACGCGTCGGTAATGGAGGATGACTGCATGTGTGACGATACCGACATTCTCGATGACCTCGAGGGGAAGAGTCGGTCCGCTAGCGATGTTCTCTTCGTCGGGCGGACAGATTACCGCTTGACGATACACACCCCTCCCTCGCTTACGAGTAACGCGGTCGCGACGACGTTGGGCGGTGAGGTGGGCAGCAAGAAGCTGTCTGGAGTTCAGGAGATCACGTATTCGACCTACACGCCTAATTCGTACGACAGGGCGCTGGCTGATTACTGGACGAAATACGGATCGACGCAGACTTCCTGGACAGAGAATGGCAAGGCTGTGAAGCGGGCAAGGGTCGAGCTTGGATATGACGGTATCGCCGTTGGTGTCGAGGAAGGGGGAAACTTGAGCTGGAGCAAGAACCTCGGCAGTGTCGGGTGAGTAAAAGCACCCGTTCGGACGATGTATCCATGTTTCGGACTTCCCACTGATTGCCAGAATCGCCGTGTACGACGTCCTGCTCCCTCTTGCGCCGGCCAACTCCAACCCGATTCTCGTGCCGCAGCCGCCTCCGCACCTAGCCTCCCTGTTCCCGCCAACGGCGCATTTGGACATCCGGGCCAGACCGCCTTCGACTTACATCGGTTCCGTTCCTTTCCGCTTGACCCTCCCGGCGGCGCCGCAGGAGGATGCACCGGCCTCGCGACCTGCAGAGCGCGAGTCCAGCCGGCCTCGATCGAAACCGCTTCTTTACGCGCTTTCGTCCAATTCTTACCCGCTCATCAACTTTGCGCCGCCACCCCGCCCGGGAAGTCTCGCCAACGGCTCGTTCCTGCTCTCCGAGGATGTCCCAGAGCAGGACCAACTTTTGCCGTATCTCCTCGACCCTCCCGCGGAAGATATGGTGCCCGCCGTGACGGGGGAAACGGGATTGATCGATCCATCGCCCACGCCGAGACCCGCGAAGAAGTGGCTCAAATGGACTCTTGCGCCCCTGCTATGTGTCCTGTTGAGCGCAACGGGACTTGCCGGATATTTGCGAAATCGAAAGGCGGTCAAGCAGTCCATCACGCCCGTCGATGAGAAAACGCCCTTGTTAATCGCTGCGGAGAAGGACACTCCGGAGCTCCCCGCCAAACCGGAGAAGTCAGTGACAATCATTGAGCCGAACTCGTCCGCTGCCCCCGTCAAGCCCGGCACGCCGGTCGCGGACGAGGATGCCACGCCGAAGAAGAAAGGGTCGAATCGCAGGAGAGTCAGAGGGAGGAAGAAGAAGAATGGCGCGTCGAAGGAAGGTGAAGGAGAGGATGATGATGAGGACGACGATGGCACGGCGAGCCCGCCGGCGTCGGTGGTCAAGAAGGACGACAAGCCTTTGCCGGAGCTGCCGAGGGAAATCTCAAGTACTGCTTTGTCTGATATGGACGATAAAGAGCGGCTGGCGATTTCCGACACAATTATTGGTGAGCTAGGTCGAAAGATGTGTGATGTGATGCTGACGCCTAGGTTATGGATCGCACGGAACGGTGGTTCTGAAGGGTACCTGGGGAGGACGGCCCGTTGCTGTCAAGCGTTTACTGAGCGACTTTACGCGGCTTGCATCGCAAGAGGTGAAGTTGCTGCAGGCTAGTGACGATCACCCAAACGTCATCCGATGTGAGTTGCAGCTACAAGCACAAGTTTCGATACTGACTCTAGATTACTGCCAAGAACGTCGGGATAACTTTTTGTATATCGCGCTGGATCTCTGTCAGGCATCACTGGCCGATATCATAGAGTCGCCGGACAGGCACCAAGATCTTGCACCGATTCTGGACGTGAAGAAGGCGTTGATCAATGTCACTGCTGGGCTCAAGCATCTCCACGCAATGAAGATTATTCATCGGGATATCAAGCCTCAGTGAGCTGAGCCGCACAGTACCGCGTCGTAGTTGACAAGCAGAAACGTGCTCGTTACCAAAGGCAAGGATGGGCAGTTACGGCTGCTTGTCTCCGACTTTGGCCTCGCCCGGCGGCTGGAACAGGATCAATCGTCTTTCGCGCCGACCGCGAACAACCTCGCTGGATCGCTTGGATGGCGCGCCCCGGAATGCATCCGCGGCCAAGTACGGCTGAACGAGGTGTTCGACCGGTCGTCGATGCATTCCTCGTCCTCCGAATCATCCATCGACATGGAAGCGAGCGAGGCGGATCAAAAAGAGGCCGCGAGGGAGAAGGGTTTCGCACGCCTCACGAAAGCTGTGGATCTGTTCGCGCTGGGATGCCTGTACTTCTGGGTATTGACCAACGGCCAACATCCCTTCGGCGCCGTGTACGATCGCGAGAGCAATATCGTCAAGGGCGATGTGGTCAACATGGGCACGCTGGACGTGTTGGCGGAGGAGGGATACGAGGCGAAGGAGCTCATTGGGCGGATGTTGTCCATGGATCCTATGGCGAGGTAAGTGCGGGTGTGACCGCATGGAGCAGCGAAGATTGACGCCAGGCCGGATACGACGGAATGTCTCATACACCCGTTCTTCTGGAGCGCCTCGAAACGCCTGGCGTTCCTATGTGACGCGTCTGATCGTCAGTGGACTAGTGTCAAGCCGGTACGGGGCTGACGCGCAGGATTCGAGGTCATGGAACCAGACGCATTCGAAGAAGCGCTGGTCATGCTCGAAGCGGGCGCGGTCGACGTGGTGGGCAAAGACTGGTACTCCCGTCTAGACAAGACCGTCACGAGCAATCTGGGCAAGTACCGGAAGTACAAGGGCAACAGCGTACGCGACCTGCTCCGGGCGATGCGGAATAAAGTGAGTCGCCGACGCCTCACCCGCCCGAGTCCGTGGTCTGACGGCAGAAACACCATTACCAGGACCTGGAGCCGCATGTCAAGCGGCAGTTCGGCCCGTTGCCGCATGGGTTCCTGCACTACTTTACGTCGCGGTATCCCCACTTGTTCTTGCATGTTCACTCGGTTGTCAAGAACAGCCGGTTACGGACGGAGAGCATGTTTGAGGGATACTTCCGGGATGAGTAGGGCGCCGGCGGACGGGAAGCGGCGAGGCAGGGCGGAGAGCGGAGGGACTGGACGCTTGCAGTGACGAGCCATGACGACGTTGTATGACCATCTGACACTTTTTCTGCTTGCTGCAATACACACTAGCTATCTTGTCGTGCGCCCGTTCGTAGACTTGTACATACCACTTGCATACTGTACACCGTCGCACCACCGCACCTCGAGCGAGTCTATCCCGGCACGGCACGGAGCACGACACTGAGGACCGCGCCTGTGTACGGCGGGTCACGTACGCCCGTGCTCGTCCTGCCAGTCTTGCACGCGGTCCGCCACGGCCTCGACGCCTTGTCGACCACGGCCGCGAAGGTAGCAGAGGCCGATGAGGGAGACGTTGATGGCTGATGCGCCGAGCAGGAAGAGCATCGCGTCTGGGGTGAGTGAACCTTTCTGACGCCTCCTCGGACGGACACTACGAAACGCATAGCTCACATAACACTCCGACTTGGCCTTCGGTCGCGGGCTGCGTGGTGTCCATCATGCGCTTATCGGTGGCTCTTGGTTTATTGCAGTGCACTTGAGGTTGTATCACAGTGATCAGGAAAGGGGGACGATCAGCGCTGGAGGGGCAACAAAGGAAGTCCTAATGCCGCAGAGTCGCCTCGGCAAAGGGGGTCGGCACAGCGGCATGTTGCATGCATGGCACTGATCTGATCTGGTGATACCACGGCCCAGCCAACCGCGACATCCTCCACTAGGCATCGTCGTCATCTGACTCGTCGGCCTCATCGATCCCTTTGAGGTAGACCGGCTCGTTGAGCTGCTGATCAGCTCTGAGTTGGAGACGGCAACATCACAAACGCACCATCTCGACCAGTCCCAGCCACTCGCCCATGGCGCGAACGAACTCGTCTCCTCCCTCGCCCGCCCCGCCAACGCGCCACCATCCCGGCTGCAGGCTGTGCCCCGCACGATCGGTGTCATCGGTTTTGTCCCCCGTCGATGTCTCCGGGGTCGTTCGACTCAGGCCGGCAGCTCCGTCCGCGGTATCTGATGCTGTCGACGTTGCAGACTTGGCGGCCAGCTCGTCTGGCCTGAACCCGGCAAGCAGTGCATCGGCTGTCCACAGCGTGAAATTCTGGAATGTCGAAGTGGGGCGTAGTATCCGGACGGCGCGATCTTGACCGTCTTCCTCCTCTTTGGCCTCTATAAGCTCCTCTTTCACCAGCCCCGCGGCGATATGCTCAACGGACGGCTGGGGCGTTATGGAGAACGCGGGTGGGCCGTCTTCTGTCGCGGGTGACGGGACGATGCTTTCCTTCGCGTTCGGCAAAGGGGCGCTTTGGTCTGCCTCCGCCCTGTCCTGAACGGCGGGCTGCTCTCGTTCGTTGACAGTGGTCTCCGTGTCATCGACATCGGGCGTCACCTCCTCTTCCACCTCGACGATTGAGACTTCTGTCGAAGTCGCCGCCAATGCCGCCCCTTTGCGCGGAGTGGGCTGTTGTATCGTGATGACCGGTACATCTCCACCCCGTAGTCTCTTACTGGGCGTTCTGCCCAGTCCTCCCCCTCCACCCTTCTTCGGCGTCACAGCCTGCTCGGCCTTCTCCACTCTCACCCCTTCCAGACCTCCCGCCTGGTCCTCATCTTCGTCGTCCGAGTCCAGTCTGACCCGTTTCTTCGCATTCGCCCGCCTAGGAGCCTGCCGTTTAGGGCGCGAGAGTGCAACCTGGCCTGCGCCTCTCGTCACTGCTGCCGCATTTCGCGTGACCCGCTTGCCATTGGTCTCGGAATCGCCGGCAATACTGGGCGTAGAACTAGCCGGGGTCAACGCCCGGCCATCACGACCGCCTGTTGTAACTGTGCGACGATCCTCGACTCCACCGTGATCTGGTCGTGCTGTCGTGGACAAGACTACACCACGATATCCCCTGGGCACTTCGATCGTCTGCCCCACAAGCGCCCGGCCACGGAATGCGGCGATGGGCGTGCCAGCGGGTACTCCAGGTGTGTTCGGTGGTGCCGGACGAGACTGGAAGTATGAGGAGAGTGGGGCAGAGGTCGTGGTGTAAGGTTTCGAGGCGGATCCGAGGGAGAAGGGGAGAAGATTGAGGGCCGGTGTTGGAGGTAGCGTCGTCGGAGATGTGGATGATGACGCCGCGCCGAGGATGAACGTTGTCGAGGCCATCTTGAGCGTTGCTCGTGAGCCAGTTTGTGAGCCAGTTTGGTGCTTGTCTCGAGCGTCAGCGATCCATCGACTGGGCTGCCTGAAAACGCGTCTCCCGACGCGTCAAGGAATCCGGAGCAGGGGTCTTACGTAACACGTCGACCGGGCGGGTGGCAAATATGCTTGCGGAACAGGTTGCAGAGTCTACAGGCCAGTGGTTGTGGGACGGCGATCTTGGGATATGCATTGCCCTGAACTGGTACAGGGCTTTGGCTGAGCCTCCCTAGCGTCAAGCGATGGAGAATTCCAAGTGACAGTCCGCTCTGACGCACTTCAGGCACTACTTGTGCATATGGAGGAACGGCAACCCGGACGTCGCGGACTATTGAGCTCCCACGGCGCGGATACGGGGGAACGTCTGTAAGCCCAACACTGATCCTGCAGAGCCGGCTCGCTCGCCACAGCTCCGTCTGATTGGGCCGAGCCCCTGGGGAAGGACCCGCAGACCAGTATCTTTGGGTTCTACGGGTATGCTCGTCTGTCCAGGCGTTGTACCAGTTCGACGACACGACCACGGGGAACGTGGATTGGTGGGAGGTCAGCGGGGGATGCCTCGTGGCTAGGCCCCACGCGTCCGACGCACCCGAACGGGGTGCGATGTTGTGGACCGCGCCATGGGCGGAGGCGCCGTAGCAATGGCACCCGTGTTTACGCCTTCACAGACTTGACTTCTGGTTCCAGCTGGACTCGGGCCGAGCGAAGCATCAGGAGAGACATCATCGTGCCGGACGGCAGCATAGTGCTGTCAACCTTGAGCTTTGCGTTCAGCTCTTGCTTCCGACTTGCTGGAGGTGTGCCGTGCGTGGATCACGCTAGGGCCAGGGATGAGCTTAGCCCAAGCCGGACTTGCTGCTACGTGTTGACAATCGCGCGATCTTGCCCCGGGTGTCTTCGAGTGGATTGAGGCCTTTTCAAATCATGGTCATCTTAGTGACAGGTTTGGGTGTGGGTACCGGGCTTGACATGTTCCATTGGCTCATTGAGATGAGGATGATTTGAGACGATGTGAGCCGGCCTGCACAAGCGAATGATGATGATGTGTGCATGATGTAAGAAGCGGCCAGCGTTTTTCCCTGCGTATACGGCAATCGGACCGGTGATAGGGGGTGATATGGGGGAACAGGGGAGATTAGCGGGATGATAGCAGTGTAGCCGAGTATGACCGAAAAGCCCTGAAACATCACTCCTGACGCGGG
Source organism: Papiliotrema terrestris (assembly GCA_019857685.1). NCBI lineage: Eukaryota > Fungi > Basidiomycota > Tremellomycetes > Tremellales > Rhynchogastremaceae > Papiliotrema > Papiliotrema terrestris. Next base: position 36,514 of record JAHXHD010000215.1, on the reverse strand, counting down.
CGCCCGAACATGATTGTATCCACTCAGCATGTAGTCGATTCAACGAGTGCTGGGCGATTGTCCCAGTGCGGGGTTGATGGACATGCATTTTGCACCTCGACCATCATCCACCAAGCACCACTTGTTCGTAGCTTTGACCTTTCTTGTATAGCTCGTCTTCGTTGTAAACCACCACTTCAGCGGTGCCTTGTGTTCAGGCTGGTTTCAGACTACCTCGGATCATCATCGGCTTGGCCGCTAGCGCTCCTTGAAACGACGCCAACCAGCTTCACGCCCTTTGATCCCCCATCCTTTGGCCCTACGGCACCCTCGGCGCAGATAAGCATCTCGTCGACATCGGAACCAACTGCATCGAGCATCCGCTGATCGGTGAGTGTCTAGTTTCCCGGTCGTGCGACTCGTCGCCAAGTCTCGCTCGGTGGAGCAGCGACGTGCGCCGATCTGGACTCGATCTTCCTCCCTTCCTATCGGTCACCCGTTAGCACAGCGCAGTAGTTCCCGCTTCGCCGGGGATTAACGACTGTCGATCATTCCCACGCCGACCTCCCCTTGACAACGGCGTTCAAGTACCCAAAATCGTTCCCACGCTGATCATGTATAGATCGTTAATCAACAACCATCTCCCGTTCCTCCGCTCCACCCTTCGACGCAAGCTGTGCAGCTCCGTCGAAGGACCGTTCGACCGATCAATTGGCTGCGACTAGACGACGCTTCGCCCTCGATTATGTCCTCGCCGATAGACTTGAAATCCTTGCAACTTCGTCGCCCATCAAACCCTCATCATTCGCCCGGCTCATCGCCGCAACTTGTTACGCCTACCGGCACACCACCGACGCATATCACCAGCATGCAGCAACACCACAACCACAACTTCCCGCCGACGTTCTCCGAGGCCCGACTCGCGCAGCTTCTGGCCAACTTTGACCACGGCACGCACAGCTTTGACCGTGCCGAGCGGGAGACGCCAGAGGAGAGGAGGATGTCCTTCGGCGACAGTGAGTTCATCGCTCGTGCACTCAGCCCCAGCAGATCGCTCATTCCAGTCCTGCCTCCGCACCCGGCGCACCGGCGACCGTCCTTCCTATCGGGCCTGAGCCTCACCCGACCCGGGTTCGGCTTCTCGTCCACCCCTTCGTCCGGCACATCCACGCCTACGTCCGGTTCGCACCCGAAAGATAACCTCCCCGCTTCGTTGGCCATGACGAGCGCCGATCCCACCACGACTGAATCGGAACCGCTTACTCGACCAAAATCCACCCCGATCGTTTCGCATATGCAGCAAGCTAAGCAGGACAGGGCGGAGCCGCCGACCTATTTGCAGCGATCGCAAACTGCGCCACAGGATGTCGCTGGGATGGGATACTCGCACGGTCATGACGAGAAACCGAGGCACTTCGACCCGTCCAAGGAACCCAGGCTGCTTGGCATCCTTTAGGCGGAGTTAAGCCTTACGAGTAGAAGAGCGGGCTGTCAAAAGGGTAGTAAGAAAATACGGGCGAGCGGGAGGACGGAAGAACCACGGAGACCGCGAACCCGTGATATCGTGTGTACATCCCCTCATAGAATGAGGTCGAATTCGATTCTCAGTGTATCTGTATATCGCCCTTCCATAGGCTGTTGGCATTAACACCTCTGTACATTAACCACCACGCCTGTTTTGTGCTGCGTCACATGCAACTATTGTGACTATCAGCGATTGGCAGCTGTGCAGAAATTAGTCAACAACTCTTTGGGTTACATGATAGTCGTTCTCATGGGTTTTATTGCATCCGCGTCACCGATTGGCTCGAGCTGCAGAGGACAAGACCGGTCTTTGGTTTCGTCGTCGATAAGGACCCCATACAATGCATCCAGAATTACAACCATCACGAAAGTATCTGCTGCGTCAGCCAGGCATCCAACCCTTAACTCCACACGTACAGCCAAAAGAATCACAGCAAGGACGATGACCAGAATCACAAGCAGACAAGCCATCCGTCTCCCGGCTTTCCGTTGGTACTCGTGAGCGGTGGTAAGCTCGTCCGCGGCGGACGAGGTGTTCTGAGCAACAGAGGTGATGTTTGACTCGATGTTATCTGCTCGTCAGCTGCGGTGCCTTTTGCACGGTCACGAGCGGACCTATCAGACCGCCCTGCTGCTCCACGATCGTCCCCAGATCACGGAATATATCGTTCAGCTCATGTATTCCGCTCTCGATATCTCTGATCTCGGCTTCACGTTCGGCGATCAACGTCTCCTGGAACTCGAGCTCCTGCGGTGACACCCTGGGGGTTGAGCTTCGACATGTATGCGTCGACGAACAGAGAGGAGAACGTACTGCTGCGCTTGTTGTTGCTGCTGCAGCTGCACTTGCTCCAACTCGACGCTACCTCTCGGCTCGCCATGGCTGCCCCGTGAGCTCGCTGAATGAACCAGAGGAACAACGAGCGCACCTCTCCTCGTCCGCAAGCTCTTCCACCCGTCTCTTCTGCGTCTCCACATGACTCCTTTGCTTCTCCGCCGACAATCGCTGCACCCTCTGGAACGCTGCAACGGCAGTCGTGAACTCCTTTGACAGCTTGGTCTGCACAGGCTTGCGCGATGCCTATATCGTCAGCCTCGATTCGCGTATGTGCTGGCGGAAGCTTACGTGAGGTCCGCCTGCTGGAAATGCCGCGAGTTTCTTGACGTCCTCGGTCGACTTCTTGACCATATCCCTAGTCGCTTCCGTCAAGTTGTGCCTGTGATCAGAGAGCGCATCCCGGCTTCGAGGCTTGTCAGACTGCGTTGTATCACCACTTACAGACTTGTCCGCAGTGCCGGCCCATCTGCCCCGGTGCCGAGCTTATCCACCAGTCGCTGAATCCCCTGAACATTGCTCTGGACCTTGAAGACCTGGATGGACACCGAGTCCTTGACCGACGTGAATGTCTTGTCCTCATCTGCAATGAGTACGGGCGTAGGCGGACATGACCCGGAGGTCCCACGCACCCGGTCCACCACGCAGAAGCGGCTGAGACGCCTCGCCTCGTTCCAGATCGTTGAAGCTCATGATATGATGTAAGAGAAGAGTGAGAGTCGAGTGGCCAAAGGATCGTCGCAGCGTTGACGCCATTAGCCGTTCGTCGCGTCTCGGCTCCGACCGCTCGGTCCTGTCCTTTCGCATTGGACCTTGTCAACAAGCATGAACCATCCAGAGACACGTCAGAGCAATGTACAGATAGCATGGCGAGACCGGTACAAACTCCGCAGTGCGTACGAATGGAAGCCGTCCGACGGAAGACTGTAGGCTGACACACACAGGCCATCGCGCATCACGGCGCATCCCACCGCGCTGATCTGCCAAGATACCGACCTTCGAGGGGATATTACGATTGGCGAAGGCACGGTCATTCACCCAAAAGCAACCATTCTCGCAGCTGGCGGGCCCATCGTGATCGGCAAGAACTGCGTGGTAGAAGAAACGGCAGTGATCATCAATCGGTCCGTTGCATTTCTTCACTGTATAGGCAGGAATTGACGACAGGCGCAAGGGGATCCTTTCGATAGGTGATGGCAATGTCTTCATGATCGGTTGCCGTGAGTGTCGCAAGACAGGGTCAAAGTTCTCCAGCTGATGCATAGGAGTGGAAAGCCCATTTATAGGCGACGACAACGTATTCCACCCGAGAAGTAAAGCGAGTTCTCTGGTGCACGTCACCAGCAACTGCAGCATAGGTAGGCTTGCGTTGCGGTGCGGTTGAAGGTGATGATGGCCTTTGACACACAGGCGCCGGTACCATCCTCATGCCACTGGATCCGACGGGTACAGCGGAAGAGACCCTACAGCCTTACACGGTCATCTTCGGCGCGGAGTCGTCCCGGCGCATCTGGGACGGAAGCAACCAGGCTGCCGAAAAGGCACTACGGGAGAAGCACATCGAGTACGTGAGAGAGATCATGCCAAAGTAAGTCATTCCATGCAGACTATACAGCGACTCCGATGGCTAAATGCCCAGATTCAACAGGATGCGCGTGGTCTGAGCTTCCGTGCGGGGCCCGGGAACACCTACAAGCTTGAAAGGACGACGCGACCTCGTTGAGCAAGAGACCGGCGGGCATCGATGGGGATGCTGGCCTGGAGCATCCGTGATCGAAAGACGGAGTGAAATACTCCACATCATGCGGCTCTCGGTCGCGAAAATCATTATTCGAAGTCAGAGGTCGTCGTCCCTTCAGGCATGCACCGTGAGACGCAAGCCGTCATCCACAATACTCGCATGCTGCATACGATAGGGATACTCATTATCTACCGCCCGAGATGCCCTGCTTGTGGCCGGCAAGCGGCTCGCTCGCTTATCCCGCGTCGCCGATCGGGTCTGACGGCGTTGGTGCGCCACATTGGGCGTCTCCCCGGCAGTCTCCCCGCTGTCTTCGATCGTAGTCTGAGAACACAAAGCGATTGACGACTGCATAATACGTGCTGCATGGCCTGCGATCGTCTGAGCGCTAGGCGTGCCGGTGTTGATTCCAGTCTGACATGGCCTCGACAACACTGTCGAGGCTCCCTCTCCCATTCTTCCGCACCCATAACAAGGTCTGGCCTTAAGCCAAGTCCAGAAGGTGAACCGAAGGCCGTTGCCGTCCCTCACACACGCATATGCTTCGAACAATTAGAGCTCCGAGACGTCGGCGTGCCCATATGGTCCAATGCGGATCCCGCAGATGCAAAGAGAATGACTCTTGCACCCCCTCCAGCCAGGCGCATCACGAAGCAGAGCACCGCCACACCGGCAGAGCAAAGGCGTTTTCCAACGCTGCATGCTGCAAGTCTACTGCCTTTCTTGGTCAGCTCCACCCATTGATGCGCTGTCGATCCGTTCGCTGAGGGTGTGATCAGGTGCTGAGCCGACGGACAGTCTGTCTCCCTGCTCTGAGATCATCTCACCTCGATGGAGCGGGGCAGAGGGGTAAGGGCACACAGCCTCACAGGCAATGCTTTCCCCCGTTTGGAAGGTACTCGTCTGCAGTCGCCCAGTGCATGTGGGTGAGAGCCTCTCACATGCATACTCGCGGCAATCCGGTACCGCATCCGCTGCATGCCCTAGAAAGAATACCTTCCTCGGGCCAGCGACGCCCCGATAGGAGGGACGTCCCGCGAAGTGTTGGCCATCTCCCTCCAGAAGATAGAAGGCACGGTCTCACCCACGTACTCGAGCTACGCTGTCAGCTCGGGGCCAATGAGCCTGAAACTCAAAATGAGTGACTCACCTCGGTGTGGCTGGTGTACCTGTCCACGCCGAGCACCATGTCCTTGGTGTGTACTGTACGGAGTACGACGTTTTCCCCCGCTGTCGATTCCACGATGTGCAGCTGCTCGTCCTTCTCCAACGAGAACTCTGTGCCATCGACAATGACGGACAAGGGTGCCTCTGGCGGCTCGTCTTGTTGCTGACCCTCCGCCTCGGACTCCGATACGACTTGGTCAAAGAATGCGGTTATTGTGCCGGGAATCGCCGGGGCGTCGACGGTCGAAGCCGACCGAGTCATCAATCGGGCATCCACGGGTCTGACGTCAGCGTGAGGGGAGTACGTCCGGCGCAGTAGCTCACCGATCCGGCAACATCAAGTCCACCTCTACGACGGGCCCCTTCTCCACAACCAAGCTTCCCTCCAAACTGGCCTCTTCCTCCATGACGTCTGGCGCTTCCACGTCCAAAACGTTCACGCCCGTACCACTCTGAGAGGCCTCCCGAGCAGAATGGACCTTCTGCAGGTCCCCGAAGATGTCTACGCCCCCATCGGTGACGTCCGCGCCGGACAAGCCCGTCCCATCCTCGTCACTGGTTTTTGACGAATCGTGCTCTGTCTCCCCAAGGAGGATATCCAGTCTCTGGAGCCAATTCTCGTGCAATTCCTCAGACTCAGACAACTCCGCGCCAGCCGATCGCGCCGAGGGTGTAGTCGGCCATCGGTACGTGCAGGTCAAGTGCGTCTTGCCGTCTCCTGAGCGATAAGTGAGTCGTCGTCGTTGTTGCGGCGCGTTGTATAGCTGGTTGTGTAACATCGATGGCGTCAAACTGTTGTCAATCTTGACTTGCATCGGAAAGGCACAGCAAGCGACATACCACGGCGAGAAGATGCGGTCAGAGACCGCTTGTATACGACTCCGCGATTCAACCGCGGGGAACTGGCCAGGAATGGGCGAGGTCAGTATGTTTGTGGGTGCATCCTTGCTGGCTCGCATCAAGAGATGTCCAAATCTGCCGTCAGCCATGGCTCTCCACGAAGCGGCAACGCCCACTCACGTCAGAGTGTTTGTGCGTTCGCCCCGTCCGAGGGGAATCGCCGAGTCCTCAGCGAACTGTCGAAGCGTCACACCGTGTTCGCCTGACTCGACCGGATAGACCTCGCCGTCTTGTATAGCTTGATCCCGATGCGTCATTTCCTGCTTTCCCGCTCTAGTACTCCATTGGCCAACACGCCGCAGCCGATGCAGAGGTTCGGCAAAGCTGAAGACAAGGGTATGCCATGGTATGAGCATGGAAGGTGTCGGGAAATAGGGGTAGGCGGCGTAGTTGGTGGGTGTCTCTGACGCCAAATCGTCGGACTCTGCGTCGGTAGGTGGGGTGACCAAGGCTGAGCCTCGCGAAGCTGGAAGTACGTGTGACTGTCGGTCAGCGGACATTGGTGCAATGATAGTCAGACTTACCCGGAAAGCTGCGACCTGAAGACACCGCTCCACAGCACGAGCTTTCGCAAGACTCATGGCGGAAACTTGGAGCTTCAAGTCAACATCCCCTGTTCACCAGTCCTATCAAGCTAACTCACATCTGAGCCGTTCACTATGCCGATGTGAGTGTCCGTGACATCTGAAACGAATTTCAGCAACCCCGCCGGCGGCCGAAAGTTGTGTATCAATTCCGAAGTGATGGTGGTGACTGCTATTTGCTGCGCTGTCAGCGTCCTGCTCAGCGGCGGTTGTGCCTAGAGTCACCTTGCGCCTCTCCTCAATCACCTTCACCAGCGTTTCAATGTTCTCCTCCGATCCCGTAGCCCGCAGCGTCTGTCGTCCTGCACGTCCGGGGGTCGAGGCATCCTCGACCGAAAAGGACACGCCGTTGTTTATGATAAAGTCGTGAATGGTTTGTGTATCCCGCAGGAACAAAAACAGCTGATTCTCCGGCAGGTCCAGTTCTGGAGGATCAGATCATGTTCGCTGGATCCTGCTCAAAGACTCACCGCGGGATACCTTTGGCGTGTCCTTCGTCTCATCCTTGGCAACTGGCACCTCCCACCCCAAGCCCTCCATGATCTTCTGTATAGCCATTGTCTTATGCGCCCTCGAGCTCTTGTTTAGACCCGCCAGCTCCCTCAGCTGCTTTACCACCAAGGCCTGACCTATTCTGACGTGCGCAGTCTTATACTGTTGGCGGTAGAATTCGGCCTCTTTCTCTTCGTAAATCCCTTCCTCCTCGAACTTGAGTGCCTGACGCGAGTCGTACCACTTGTCCAAGGCCTTGTTGGCGCGCTCGAGAATATCCCTGACCTGCGATTCTGGCGTGCTGTCGCTTTCGTTGACGTCGGAAGGACTGACCATGGCGGGCATGTTGCCTTCACGGCCCCCAGCCTCTGCGCTTCTGATCGCCTCGGCAACAGATGGGCGCTTCAGTTCCTTGGCGAAGCGCTGCGCCATGAAGATCGCCTTTTGCTTCTTGAATCCTTTGGAGTTCTTGGCCTGGGCGATCATCCGCCTTTCCGACTCGTACAAGGCCGGATCTTCGTATTTGGGTTCATACAGGGCGATGGAAGATGATGCAAAGTGTCGGTACGCATGTCGGGATGATTCCGCCCGCGGTGCCTCGAGGTGGGCAACACATGCCGGGGTCTGTCGACGCATACAGGACCCGACTGGACGGAGCGCCGTCATGTTGCGACGATCGATGCGAGTGGTTAAATGAGGTCAAGTGAGATGAAGCACGAATGGGTGGTCAACCAAGCTTGAAATTTCATCATACATTTCGGCGCATCGACGTCAATTCGAATCTCGCCAGAGGGCGGCGGGCTTTTGCTTCCGGAAAACTGCTTCTCTTCGAGCTGGACAAGACGAGAGCCCATGCAGGGAATAGAACAACGCTGTTCCCGACGGAGCTGATTACAATGTCTTCTCCCAGCCGTATAAGTCTGCAAAAGCACGCAAAGCTGTTTCCATAGCTCCGCCTTTCTTCTCCTTCTTCCCGCTTGCCTTGACTTCGGCGCTGTCCGGTTCAACCTCATCGGCCAGATTGGGGTCGCGGTACCACTCCCGGATCTTCTCCTGACATTCGCTTGGGGAGAACCATTGCCTCTGTCGTTCATGCTTCTCAGGCCTGTACCTCAGCGGTCGGCGAAAGATGCGGTCATGACAACTAACCAGTCCTCATCCATAGTCTCATCTGGCATCTTCACAACGTGGACGTGCCATACGGATGCTCGCTTCTGGCCCTTCGTGGGCTCTAGAGCCAACATCATCAGCCTGCTATCGTCTGTCGGAGCAGGCAGATCTTTAAGAGAGCCGGCTTGCAATGAGCTTCCGCTCTGGATGAAAGGTCACCGGGACCAACCCTCTTCCCATGCTTCGCGCACAGCTGCTTCGCCTGACGTCTCGCCCACTTCGATACCGCCTTTCGGTACTATTGATGAGCAGGGGTCCTGCCTGCACCCCTGACAGGGCTGCGAAAGCGCTTACATATCCACAGGTGTGCGTGTTTGCGCGAGGTGACCATAAGTATCCGGTGCGTGGACACAGAGTACACAATGGCCAGCGCGACGTGTCGGGGCGGTTTGTCTTTACCCATCTTGCGGCCACGGGGATCTACCAGAGGAATGTGGACTCGATCAGAGGGGTTGCCCACAACTAACCATGGTGGATGGCGGATGCACAGGGAGAACATGCAAAACGCGTTCCCGCTAACGACTAGCGCATTGCCGGTTATGCGGCGTCACGTGCTGTCTAGAATCCACATTCACACTGTCGTAGACGACGTACTCGATGAGCGCGATCAGTCCGAGCCCGAAGGCGGCGACCGGATATGTAGGAAGCAAGTTCTTCATGAGATTGCCATCATAAATGACCCTTTGCACCAATACGAAGCATATGATTTCTTCCTTCCCAGCCAGACTCGCTTCTTCCCCTCGCCACATTTCCGATCCGCCATTTCAGGCTTGCTTTCTCCTCCGCACCTAGTATGAGTATCGGAATTCGGGGTTGCAAAGATCCGTCCGATCCTCGAAAGCCAGCTCGTGGGTCTCATTCTGTTCCCCTGCAGCAAGCAAGCCTCGCTTTTTGTTGCGCCGCGCAAGAAGCAGGCGCATGGCCAGAATGTCCGCAATGAAGAAGGCGTACAAGCCGAGGTGGATGTAGAGCGAGTTGATGTATCGAGTCTTCCACTTGGCCTGGAAGATCAGAGGTCCGATCGCATTGCCGCCTGCCCAGGCAATGACTGCGTGTCAGATGATGGTGGTTCCGGTTGCGCAGGTCTAAGGGCAGAGGGAGAAACTCACAGAAGAGCATGTAGACGATCGACTTCTTCGTTTGTCCGGCGACGTTGCGCGACATCATGGCGTACATTGACGGATTGGTCGCTTGGAAGCTCTGCATGCAGTAGAAGGCGATCAAAAGTCCGGCCCGTGTGGTGGTGGACGGAGCGACGAAACGCAACACGAAGGTGCCAATGATGTTCACAAAGGTGAAACCGACCATACAGAGCACGGTCTGCTTGAACCTGGTACCCAGCCAGCCGATGAGGAAGTAGAGACCGATTTGGAAGACCGAAAGCGGGATCGAGACCAGCAGCGAGGTCAAGACCTGAGGTCAGCCCTGCCCTTATGATATCGCATGTGGCGCTCACGTCAAAGCCGAAGGCCGAATTGATCAGAATAGAATTGAAGGTGTTCAGACCGCCAACGACGAGGGCTTGCGCGAACATCATGAAGAACAACAGATAGGTGAGCGGGTCGATCAGAGCTTCTTTCGCCTGGTCGTTCTTCCACTTCTTCTGCTTGATGCCCTGGTTGTTGATACGGACCCGTTCAATAAACTTGGTCTTCTCATCGTCGGTCGCCCACTTTGCTTGGGCGGGGGTATCGGGCAAATACCAGAGTACGATCGCTGGTGAGTCAGCCGGAGTCCGACGTTCATTCTTCTGGCAAATTCGAGTCCGGACTCACCCGAGTTGACTGTCGAGATGATCGCAATGCACACACCCAGCCATTGCCAGCCGCGTAACGGGTCCCGACCGGCGATATGGTAGAATCCATAGGCGAGCAGGTTCGAGGTCACACCCGCGACACCGAACATCGCTTGCCAGACAGTGGTGATGAGCGTCTGCTCAGCGGTCGTGAACCATTGAACGGTGACTGAAAGGTCAATGATTTCCCCTCGCCTTTGCCTTTGGCAGCGGGTCGGGACGTACTAGCAACTAAGCAAGGCCCGAAGGAGCTCTCGAAGAATCCCAACAAGAATCGGATTGCCCAGATGCTGGGGATGTGCAGGCAGAATGCCAGACCGAAAACGAGCTGTGCAGTGTGAGTTGTCCGTCCAGCCAGGTTCCCGGGAAGGCACTCACCCCGGACCACACCACCATTGATATGCCCAAGACCTTGGCGACGGGGAGTCGGCGACAGAATTGATTCGCCTGTTGTCAGAACATGTTCGCAAGTTCCTCAATTTTGCGTCCTCACCAGGGGTTCTCCCACGATGATGCCGGCCCATAAGAAGGTAGACGTCAAAGCGTAGTCTTGGCCAACTGCGCCAACATCCTTTTGCCAACCCATGATTGCCGCCGTGCCCAAAGTTCCCTTGTCGAGGGACTGAGTCACATATGCCAGGCACATGACCGGTAGAAGGCTGGCACGGGTCAAATTGGGCGATTGTAAGGCAGTCTGACCACTCACTACTTGTAGATCTTCCTTCGCAGGCGTGTGTTCTCTTCTGGGCTGATGACGACATTGCTGTCCATGTACTTTGCCGCAACTTCATCTTCGACCTCGACGCCACCAAGCTCTCGCTTCGCGTCCCTCGAAACGACCGTCTCGAGGTGTTGTTCAGAATGTTTGTGTTCGGTCGACATGTTTGCTTTGTTATCAAGACTCATGGCGGCGTGGAGACGAGGAGGGCGAGAGGGCAGAGTAGTGATCGAGAGTAGCGATCGACAACACAGCCGTGGGTGGATTTGGGTAACATTCGCCAGAGATGAGCTTCCTTTTATGCCTTCTGGGACCTCGCGAGCTCTGGATATGTCCCGGATGTTGACTAATGCATAGCTGGACGAGACCTCGCGGGCCGGAGAATGTACGAAGTCGTGCGGCCGCCCACGTCGGTGGGGACCCCTGAGGTCCCCGCAGGTATCGCCGCCGAGTGTGTACACGAAAGGTCACATGCTGAGTCGGGCCGGGGAAGGTATTCGCTGCCGTATATCCAGACGTTGCCTGGATAGGAGAAAGGCCAGAGGAACGCGGATGTGGTGGAAATAGCCTGGAAGGAGGATTTCTCTTCGGGCGGTGACAACCGGCTGACACGCCGCCCAGTCCGCGTATCGGCGAATGGCTAACTGCTCTCAGACGAGCTGGCCGATACCTTCGATGGCCTTGGTCCAGCCGTCTGCACATAACATTCCGGGCCGGCCAGTCATTCAATGCCGGCACAAGTCGTACAGGACGTCTGCGATTCACCCCTTCGTGCCCGAGTAAATCCTCCGACGATGACCTAGCCGGGTTATGCCATGTTGGCAGTTATTTAGACTCCCACGCCGAACTTCGCAGGAACCACTCATGCTTTGCCATCGCAGCTTCCCCGAGGCCCAGAAGCCCTGGAAACTCAGGCTATGTACCATCCGTCGCTAAAAGACGATCCTGGACTTTGACAAAAAATCAAGTACATGAGCTAGATATTTGGGGTGTGGTTTTGCGTCAAGCAGAAACCCTCTAACATGATGAGCGCCACTCCCCGGTTGCCTCCTCAGCACAGTAGACTCCTGAGGACCATGTCACAGTACGAGTCATGCTTGTGCCTAGCAATCAAGCGCCTGGATCAGCAGACGGCCGTGGAGCCAGCGCTCCTGCCACTGCAGGTCGATGAAACGTTGTCATACTATCGCCCGTTCCACGGTATATCCTGCTCCACGACTTCAGTACCGAGCGGCGCGGGGCGGGCCGGGATCTTTACCGCGTGATCTTTAGGGACATTACCTTGCTCCGGCTTTCGACTACTCTATGCACTGAACAGGCTGATCGCCCCTGCGTGAGAAGTACCTCTCTACGGTCAGCTCGACGCAAGCGCTTCCCTTCCTCTCATACATTCCAGGTCAAAACAGGCCTCATACACCTTTGCTGTCGCTCAACTCTTCGCGATTCAAGCATGTGGTTGTTTACCGCTTTGTCCATCATTTTATCGGTCTTTACTCAACAACGAGGATCCTTGTTGACCCAATATGACTCTGCGCCAATCAAGCCGGACGTAGCTCACCTCGATATCCCTGTCAAGCAGCCGCTCTACGCCGAGGCACTTGATCCGAATCTCATCGCCTTCAGTATCGAGGCTGATCGATGGCCCGATTGGGCCGGTTACGAGGTGGGCGAGCCGAATGCATACGCCCGGCAGCTGTTTGACAATCTCCAAAAACGCACCGGTCACCCGCCTGCAGTCCGAGTCGGAGGTGATCCGATCTAGTCCTAGGCTGCACCAAGCTGATCTCAGCCGACTCGGAAGACCGCACTCATGTCAACCTGTCGATACCCGTCGGCCAGGCGCAGTATCCCCCTCGGACACCTCACTTTCCCTACCCCGAAGCCGAGCGGATCTCGATCGGCCGGGACTGGTATGCTCTTTCGGCGAACCTCTCCCCCGGCACGCCCTTCACTTGGGGCTTGAACCTGAAATCCCTTGATTTGAACGAGACGGTCCGGCAGGCCAGGCTCCTCAGCGCTAGCTTTAGCAACGACAAGGATCTCGTGCTCGAGGCAATTGAGATCGGCAACGAGCCCGAATACTACCACAAACCGAACTCGGGTGGGGGTGTAAAGAACCCCGGCGACTTTACCGCTTGGAGTCCCCGTAACTATACCCAGACCTGGACGCAGTACGCCAAAGCTGTCCTGGGCGAGTTTGATGGAGACTCTCAGCCAAGCTTACGCATCGGCGAAGTACAGTCCGCTGGACTAGCTGAGGGCTGGGCGCCACAGAGCCTGTTCCAGGCGGGATTGCTAGAAGACGAGTTCGTCCGGAACCACCTAGGCGTGTACTCGGAGCACATGTACCAGACGACTTACATCGTTGGTCGAGAAGTCCATCCGGGTGAGTTGATGGACAAGTACAACACGAGGGGAAATGTATCCCGCCGCCTCTCCGACGTGGAAGCGTGCCGCCGAGCCAACTTGACTTTCGTCCTGGTGAGTCTCCCTCGGTCACAGAAGGCAGTTACTGATACACCAGGGCGAGACAAGTACCTCCTCGAAGTGCGCTTCACCGAGAGAGGTCTTGACAGAGGAGGCTGACAGCCAGTCACGGCACCCCAAGTCTCTCTGACGTCGCCGAGTCTGCCCTATGGGTAATCGACTTCGCGCTGCAGTCGGCTTCTGTCGGCATATCCAGGGTATATCTCTCACATGGTGTCGGTTACCGATACTCGTCTTTCCAGCCCATCAGCGGGATCACCGACGACGGTCGAGAGCTCGATCGACCACACATCATGCCGATGTACTACGGTATGCTGCTGGTGAACGAAGCAATCGGCAACTCAAAAGCGAAGAAACACGTCGCGGAGTTGGGCTGCTTGCATCGGAACATCATCGCCTACGGGATCTACGAGGACAGCTCGTTGGCTCGACTCGTCTTGATCAATACACAGGTGCATCTTCAGGATGCCAGTCTCCGAAACAACATAGAAGTCAGCCTTGACTTCACGTCTGCCCACGAGGCAGAATACACGGTGGAGCGATTAAGGGTGCCACACACGCAAGCTTATCATGACTTGTACGTACGGGACACAGTTTGAGGGGTTATCGCTGAAGCCATAAGGACTTGGGCCGGTCAGACCTACGATACACCTTCCGGACGAGCCGAGGGAGAGCCCGAAGCCATCCGCAGTCGAGCAAAGTCCATCACTCTGGCAGCGTCGTCAGCCGTCCTGCTCACCTTCAAGCAGTGAGTGTTGACGGAATACGCCCGTTACGCTCGTACCTGTATATTCAGGATACTGCATGTACATCTGTGTTTTACAATGAACAGCACTCTGCGCTGGCGAGTGCGGACAACCCAGTTGGTCACCTTTTGTAAAACCAGCGCCGCATAGCTCCCCACGCGAATCGGCACTTCATAGCGGAGGTATCTGAGTATGTCTGCGGTAGTATGAGCACAGTGATGAGAGCGAGACCGCGCACAGTCCTCGGCCAAGTCGCTTGCGTAAGACTGCTGTAAGCGAAACCGACTCTGCAACAGGTACAGACCACTGTTCTCGCCCGTGGAATCTTACGGGCACATCGCCCTCTCCCTGGAATCAAGCAATCCCGGTGACTCCAGGCGCAGTCGCAGCCCAGCGGGACTCCGTCACAGGCTCTGACCAGCCGGAAGTCGAAAGGCGGCCTCCTCCGCTTTCAAGTTCTTCGGATTATAGCCCATGAATCAACCTTGACTTGTGTTGATCCTCTTCTGTAACTCAGTGGTCAGAGTGGTGTTAGAGTGGTGTCGAGCGACCCAGGAGACGAAGGAGTGAAAAGAAAAAACGAGGCGAATACGACCACCTGGGCCAGATTAACGACTACCCCTTTGTTTTTCGACATCACACCTTACTCGCAAGGTCTTGCCCAGCTATTCACGCTCCGATAAAACTCCTCCCTGCGCCCCCAACATGCGACTCAGCGTCACCTTAAGCCTCCTCGCCGCCCTGTATATTCTTATTGCCGATCCAAAGATCAATCCTTCCGAAAAAATTGATTGGAGTGGCCGGTCCGCCAAAATCTCCATTTCGTCCGCTAGTTGCAGCCGGAGTGACCTGTCACAAGGCGCTACCTGTCTCAGCAGTGAGATCTGTACCATATACATCGCGCTCGAAGAGCTCATTACCACCTACTCAAGACCTATACCACCCCACCATGCCCTTCTCCCTCCTGAGAATGTCGGGGCGAACTGTACTGTGGACCGGCGTAAACAAACAAGTGAATATGAAACACTCAACGCCCCCCTGCGCTATTTTTCTGGTCCCTGGAGATTTGACACATCAAACCCGATAGGCGGCTATGCTACCGTCACCCACCCCCATGTAATGCCGACAGGCCGAGATGTAGCGTATGCCGACGATCCTTTGACACTGTTGATCGGGGAGAAGGAAGGGGAGGAGTGCTCCTCCAACCTCTCTTCCAGCACGACGAGAGCCAGCCGTAGAGACCGATGCCCGAACATCCCTGAGCCTGAGAAGTCCGAAACAGTGAGAACAGACCACTTCACCGCCCCAAAGCCCTCAGTATGCCGGTCGCCTAGCGGCAACCGCGAAGGTACCTGCTGCTTCGTGCTCCTCTCAGAAATAGAGCGTCAGCACAATCGTCTTCTTCACGCGATTTCACATAGCGATCCTCAGCACACAGCAGCTTCAATTGATTTACTCAATCACCAGGCAAACCCAGCGAACATCATGTCGTACCAAAACGAGTACCAGCAGTTCCCCACAGGACAGCACCACCCGCACGCCGAGCAGCATTATCAGAACGACGGTCATCCGCACGCCAACCACTACTACCCGCAGCACGCGCCGCACCACCTGCGTGACGAGCAGCATCATCAGAACGACGAGCAGTCTCACCCGCACCCCGAGCATGGGCGCCACGACAACACGCGTATGGACCTGGACGATCCAGCCAGAGACTCCTCGCTGGCTCCCGCCACTCGCTATGAGCCCGAGCTCCCGGACGCCCTTCCTACCGCGAATCAAACTGTCGCGACCGCTCCCAAAGAGCTCTGGGGGACTGTGTGTTTGAAGGTGTACGGGCCCAACCAAGACTTCGAAACGAACCGAAACTGGCTCATGGGAAAGATCAAAGCCCTTGAAAAAGTGAATGACCTCCAATCACTGATATTTGAAGTTGCTGACAGGAAGATCACGGTCGCTCCGAAAAAGGCGCCATGGGCCCTCGCAACCGACATTCCGTTCGATATTGACTTCGACAATCATATCGAGATCCGCAAGGCACACGCCGACTGCTTCACACCTCGCCACGTGCTGTACATTACCCTCCCCCTCGCGGCGTATCTCGACCGCTGGGCAGACACTCGGATCCTCGAATTCATCCGACAGGATCTCGTTAAGACCGACCCCAAGCTTAGCGTCAACTGGCTATCCTGCTTCAGAGGTCACGAAAGCTGGGTCAAGATCACATTCACGCCTCGAGCCGATGTAGGATGGACGGTCGACAAGGAAGCTGCCGAGACGTTCATTAAAGCCCTCCTTCAACGCTACTGCCCGGGCGAACCACTTATTCGCGGAGACTTGGAGCGATCGCAACGCATTGGAGGAAAGAAGGTCCAGTCCTGTTTTCTAATTTGCCCGACGCCCGAGGTCGTATACGAGCTGTGCGACAAGGCTATGTTCGACGAGCATCCCAGTCACTCGGTCACAATCTCATTCCATCCCGATTACATCCCGGTTCGCCAATGCTGTACTCTCGGTGCCGATGTCTCTCAAGCTCCGATGGACCCTCATCAAGCACAGAAGTACCTCAACAACTGGGCGAGCGAGTACAACTCCACCGCGATGCGACCGGCTTTCTTCTCTTCAACCGTACTAGAGCATGGTGGAGACATTCTCATCACTGTCGCATCCGACCCCTTCCTCGCCCACTGGGCTACGCTTCGGCCTTTCGTTGACGGAACTCGTTTCGAACACCTGGCTGTACTCAACGGCAACAATCTCGTTCCGGAACGGAAGCGCAAAGAAGTTCGCAGCAACGAGAAGAACAACTTCGCAAACGGCCTCTCGAAACAAGTCAACGCCCTGTCCAAAGACATGCAGAGTCTGAAGACGAAGGTGGGTAGCATCGACAAGAAAGTAGACGACCTCCGCATCGAGGTGCACGCGCAAGGTCGAGCGACGATAGAGCTGGTTGGCCTAGAGAAGCGTTTCGACTCCATCGACCAGAGGATTCAAACGTGGGAGGAGAAGAAATTGATGGCGTGTTCGGACGCCGAGATCGCCAAGATCCCCATGATCGATGAGCTACTTGGCAAGCTGGAAAAGCAGAGAGAAGAGCTTAGGAGCCGTATCGCTCAGCAACAGCTCGTGCTCGTCGGGGCGTCGACCGGTCCTCCCCGTCCCCAACTCGCCATCGCCGATGCCCCTGCTCAGCCCATCCCAACCCAGCCTACTTCCCACGCGGCCGCCTCCTCTTCGACGCCCGGACACATCGAGGAGATCGTGGAGAACCCCTCTGCCGAGACAACAGCCGACACTTCTTCCTCCTCGATGCCTTCCGCCGAGACTTCAACAGTACCGCCCACCACAACCGCTATCCCGACCGAATCGGAGACACACCGACAAGTGGCCGCTGTCAGTGCTTCCGCCGATGACCAGTCGTCCCCATCTGTGCCCCTTCGCGACCCTGGACAGCCGACAACCTCTACTGCAGCACTTGCCGATCACAGACAGTTAAAAGCGCCGAACGATACGTCCAGCGTCGCCGCGAAGCAAATGCTCGAGACAGCTCGATCCACCACGCGCAAAGAGGCTGCCAAAAGCCGTACCAGGACTTCCTCTCCCCTCAGCCCTGTCTCCGATGTCACTTCTGATTCCGAGGACGACGCGCTCCCTCTGCCTGACAACGAATCATCGAGCCGAACTACTGAAAGCGACAGTGAGAAAGCGGTTGACATGTCCCCTTCAGTGCGCAATCGAGACATGTCAGGTACGGTAGCAGGATTGCCGAGGATCAGCAAGCTGGGAAGAGGTCGACCGAGCAAAGCGGACAAGGTGGAGACTGCAAAGAAGGGTAGCAAACGGGGCCTCGAAAGCGACGGTCAAGGAGAGCGACGGTCCTCGAAGCGGGGCCGCAAGAGCAATGAGACCAAGGTGCAAGAGCAGGAGGATGTTGTACGTCTGTCTCACCAAGCACTTTCCTCCCAAGCTCATGTCGCAGGCTATATCGGACACGGACACGTCCATCCAACAAGAGGGGGAAGCCACGAACGAGTCTCTGTGCTAGTTGTACGCCACGATGATGATACGAATGTGATTGAATGCATGCTGTGTATGTCCACCCTCGGCGAGAGATCAACTCACATGGAACGGTGCAGCCCTTCTCCAATGGACGTCTTCATCAACAACGCGAGCGTGCTACTAGTGTTGTCAGGATTCTCAAATCAGCGTTATAGACCAATGTCGATGACCGTGCTCTTCATGCTGATCGCCCTTGTCCTCTCGGCGAGCACTGCGTCCGCGCATGACCCAATGCTCACGATTCTCACATTGAACGTGGATAGGCTGTCTGAAGGCAGCCACCTCAAAGCACAAGAGACTGCGAGACTCGTCTTGGATGTAGCGCCGTCACTTTTCGTGCTCACTGAAACTGCAATCTTGGATGGCCCGCACGCGGTGCTGTACGACCTTCTGAGAGCCAAATACAAGTTCTACACGTCGGGCAAACACCGAAACACATGGTCAATTTCTGGCGGCATCACCATCGGAGTACATTCTTCAATACCATCACAGTCCGAAAAGTTGCTCGACGACAAGTTAGACAAACGGTTGCTACCAGTATCAATCCGAACACCAAAATGGGCTGGGTCGAAGGAATTGGTCAAAACATACATAGTCGGTCTATACGCTCCTCAAATCCACGGCAATCAGGAAGCAGTGAAAGGGCTAGAGGATTTCTGGAAACAGACACGAGAGCAAATTGCTGGCCGAGACAGGTGGATCATAGCAGGCGACATGAATTATACCTTACGCGACGGGGAGGCGAATGAAGGCTCGATGCATCGGTTACTCAGCCATCGAGAAAATCAATACAGACGCTGCCTACAAGGGCTGGGGGGAGTTGATCTTTGGTCGTTACAGGACATGGTCGACCTTCAAGCCGACGCGACATACATCAGGGAAGCCGACCCATATGACATACAGTCGAGAGATATACAATCTGTCATTGATCGGATTGCGATAGGCTCCAGCATACCAGCCGGATACATCCGAACGTTACCAGTCAACATAACCGGAACTCATCATAGGCCAGTATGGTGCCGTCTTCCGATGCCTGTCTGGAGGGATGACATATGGGACTGCCCTCCCCGCCGTGCTCGGCTCACAAAGCCAATGAGACAAGATGACGAAAGGTTCGTTCACCTTCGAACAAGCCTTGACAAGATATTGGTAGATCATCCGGCCCTGACTCATCCCATCACTTCACATGATGGATTCGACCAAGTATATCAACTCGTGTCGGAGTCCTACAAGCACACTTGCGAGAAGGTCTTCGAGCGACCAAAACCCCGCGGGAAACCCCTCCCGCACCGCCCGACGAGGGAGGAGCGCGACGACACACATACACTGACTATTCTCAAAGGCGCGATAGCAGCAATCAAGCAAAACAACTGGGACGGCTGGACCAGGAGGAAATCTAAGAAGGACATGACATATCTGAACCCGAACAATCTAGAAGACAAAGGTGTACTACTCTCACAACTGATTACGCGAAGGCGAAAAGTAGCCGGCATGATGAGAGACGCGAGAGAGCAACGCGCGGAAGCAGACGCCAAGAGATTGTTTGACAAGAAGGTTGACATCGCCATCAAGACGGGATCAGTGAAGAAGCTCTCGCCCAATACGGCCATACAGATACCGCCTATCGTCAGACATCCCGATCGCCCGGAAGAGGTAGTGACTGAACCCAATGAACACATCGAAACATGGAGACGGCACTTCGAGACCATCCTGTTACGTCACGAGCCGCCAGATATCCACAAACCATGGATGGACAGCGAAGCATCGCACAAGTTCCGCCTTAGAACTGAGAAGGATCCATTCCAATGGCCGAAGCAGATGTCCGTGCAAGATCTCAAAACCCAGCTGAAGACTGGCAACCGCAGCCCCGCGCCGGGCCCAGAAGAGTGGGAGAAATGGCCTCTGTTGAGAACTGGCGATGCATGGCTAAGCCTCATCACACGACTGGTCAACTACATCATTGAGCATGACTATTGGCCCGGTTATCTGAAGGAAAACTACATTGTCCCGCTATACAAGAAAGGCGACCCCACCGATCCGGGGAACTATAGGGGCATCGTCCTCGCTAATACGTTGCAGACGATCGTCTCCAGTTGGACAGCACGATGTCTACAATCCTATTCTTGGAAAATGGGTTTCATCCCGCCAGAGCAGATAGCAGTACAACAAGGAGTACATGTAGGAGATATGACGCACCTCCTGAGTTCTCTTGATGGCTGGGGCAAGCTCGTGGACGAGACAATCTACGCTTTGAAACGAAACCAAAAGAAAGGGTATGACTACATACACGAGTCAGCCTGGAGAGATGCTTGCACATTCTTCGGCATCCCACAGAAGATGGTCGATGCCGAGCAGAAACGGTGTGAAAGAGTAGAACTACGAGTGCGCGCCCGAGAGCAGATATCCGAGCCATTGTACACGACAGGACAGATCAAGCAGGGAGATGCCCTGAGCCCTCTCAAGTATGTTCTCATCACAGCGATGGCAATATGGTGGCTTCGGGAAGCACATCCCACGTGTGGTATGGTGGTGAATAGCCACATTATAGCTAAGTCGCAGAGGCCGCACAGCGATGCAGATACCATGACCCGGACGATACAGATAGTAGCTGCAATGGACGACACGATACTATTTGCAAAGGGTCCTGGAGAACTGCAGCTGCTAACATTCGCAATGGAGACCTTCCAGACCGCGTATAACATGGAAACAGAATGGGAAAAGCCAGAGAAGACCACTTTGTTCCTATTTGGGAGAGAGGCCAACTTCGAAGAGACTCAAGTATGGGACCAAAGGTCCTCGAGCATGCAAGTCCTGGTGAAGAAGATACCGATACGGGTCAGCGTAGGACTAGACCTGCCAGGTGGACACAAGGTCCGCCTCGAAAACACACCAAATCGCGAGTTCCTTAGGACGCCGATCAATGATCCGAGACAGCAAGAGCGAAACATAGACACCATCATCCGTTCGTTCACCTTCCCTCGACCAGGCGGGAAGCTGCCGATGACTGCACTACGGAAGATAGCAAATATGACTCTGAGCCCGAAAATTGAGTCTCGACTACAGCTTCACCCCGTCACACTGAAAGGCGCGGAACGACTGTCCTCGGCGATCTCGGTCAAGATCCGTGACTACTACGGGATGCCCTACGCTACGACACCATCAATACTGGCAACCCAGCTGGACAATGGCGGTTTCGACTTCCCGAATATCCCGCGAATGAATGCAAAATGGTCGATCAGCGCCCTACACAGACAACTCAACTCGCAGAATCGGCAAGTCAGAGAAACATACGCCATCATCCACTCGACATTCCAGTGCGGTAGTCGCGAGGATCACCGAAAAGTCACGCATACCTGTAACCCTCCGCTTGTGCTCCACCCTGATGATAACATACCGCAGACGAAAAGGGGCGCGTCCACAGAGAGGCTGAAAACTTGGGAGACGGCTCGGTCATATCTGGAGGTATTGCACATGGACATTCTTCCTCTGAAAGCATCGTCCGCAGTCAAACCGGTCAGGAGACATACAGAGAGAAACGACTTCACGAAGGACATAGAGAGGCTCTTCGTCAAAGGTCAGGACACAGCCGACTCGCTGGAGCTTCTATGCACCCATGCGATGCGTCACTGGTACTGGGACTTCAGCACGATAAGATGGGCAGTTGACGGAAGCGTAGAACGCACTGCGCCCCACAAGAGTCGTAAGGCAGGCATAGCTATCATTGGCCCCGTAAACGTCAGATTACGACTCAAAGATGAGTTCGCAACTACCATGGACGCAGAAGGTCTCGCGATCGTCATTGCCATGATGCTGGACGACATCTTGCGAAAGGTACAACAGATTCCCAGTCATGTCAGGACGACGATCTTCACCGATGATATTGCCATGGCGAGACGAGCCCAGAATGCCGCCGCAGGGACACGGGAACCGATCAAAATCCAGGAATCTAGCCGACACGTCAAGAGATGGCTTCAGGCGATGGCGTGGCTGTACCGAGACAAAGTCAACGTCGTCCATGTCAAAGCTCATACCGATAATGAAGATCTACCATCGCGCATGCAAGCAGCCGCTGACCAAGCGGCCAAAGAAGCCAAAGAATCTATCGACACCATTCGAGTAGCTACGATGGCAATGGACATCTTCGCAATGAAATCGAGCCTCACAGGGATCACTCACGGCTATACACCGGAGATGGTAGACATAGTGTGGAATCACATGGCCGAGCCGCGAGTCGCGGCCGGCGCGACGGACATCGACGAATATTACAACCCATATTACTTCAAGACGTGCAAGAGCACTTTCTCCACCGTGACACAATTACAGATACGGTCGGGACAACTTCCAACCGGTGCGAGGAACCGAGCGAGAGAGCTCAAGGAAGATGACATCCCACAACATTGTCGACGGTGCAAACATGCATACGGGATGGCTGATGAAGCACACGTCTTCGTGGAGTGCCGAGGCTCACAAAAGATCATTGGCGAGCAGATCAAGCAAGCAGAGAGCATAGTCACGAAATACATCAACAGTAAGAAAGGATCGAGAGATGTACTACGTGACCATTTACTCCTCGCCGAAGCCTTGTTCAGGAACGGATCGGCCTGGTCGACAGGCAAAGCCCTATATTGGCGTGGTCTTCTGCCGGCCAATTTTGCATACGAGACGAAGTACCGCTACCTATACAATCAGTTGGCAGGACTCGCGGTCATCAGTACGGGCAGACTTTGGGGCTACCATCAACGCAACAGAAGACATAACACCGGCCATCTCTGAAATGATGGCCGAAGAACGGGGATGACCGATCACTACACCGCCTTCCGCCAGGGAGACATGAAATGCGTTCCCGCAACCCCTGCTAACACTGAGTGAAACGGAACAACCCCTAGACGGAACATGAAGATCGGGACAAGGATGTTGAGACTGATGGACACCAAGCATGAAGATGAGCACTTCGAGCAAGATAGAGGGTAAAAATGGGCCTTCTCTGGAAGAGGTTTGAACTCTCGACCGGCGTGAAAACGGCGGTGACCCTGAACGGGTGCACCAGATATCCTCATAAGCACGCAACTCTAAACCACTGAGCTACCAGAGACGCATCCCGAGCGAATTTTGCGGGCTTGCCGCTCGGGCTTCGCTACACTTATGACCCATCAAAAACGGCCGTGGATAATCGGGAATATGCGAGAAAAATTGTCCACCTATTTCCTGAGCCCCCCCCCTTTTTCCTCAAGTCTACACCTCGGTTCTGTCGGAGATATGCGGACATGCGACGCGGCGGCTCTCGCCAAAATCTTTGGCCACGCGCCACCTAACGAGACTTGAGATGGTGGCCACCGGCCTTGCCGAACACGTGATAAATAGCTCTCTGCAGCAGTTGAGTGGACCTCTCGATTTCGCAGTCTCTCTGACCCCTCGACAAAGTGCTGGAACGGCCACAGAGCCGTCCTGGCCCTCTAACTTTCGCCTCACGACGGTGAAAGCCGTATGCTCCATAGCGCAGTGATGGCTGGTATGCATCGGTGTGCTTATGAGTTTTATCCTTTCAGCGATAGCTGTTCGTTCACACAGGTCGAGAGTTCAACCCTCTTCAGAAGAAGGCATTTTTGCCTCGGTCGGCAACTCCGAGTTCGATCTGGTGGCGTCGGGAGGGAGAGGGAGCGGTAAGGCGGATCCGGATAGCAAACGAGGTGGAAAAATGACAGGCGAAGATCGATGTCTGAGGCCACTCGTCGAAGGTCCATGGACACAGCGACGAGTAGCCCATAGAGGAGAGGTGGCGTGCCCGATGAGAGGATGCAAGGTCGCGAAGGCGAAGCGAGGAGGCTGCAGGGTGGCGATATACAAGCGGTGACAGCCGCTCGACGAACCGTTGGGTAAGTTGAGCGCGAAGGGTAGGAAGTCAGAGCATATCGCGGAGGAGGGACGGACGAACTCGAAAGCGCATGCCACTGCCGTCAGAGTATGATAGGCAGAGCGAAGGCGTTCAGGACGGCCGAGAATGTGGGCGGGTGCCACATTTGATAAAAGGCGGAAAGGGCCGTCGGTGCGGTTGGCGGAGCGGAGACCCGTCTGGTACAGCTGCACGTATGTGCAATACACTTACATGTGAGGAAGAGTGGAAGTTGGAGAGGGTGATGTTGCCGGAGAGGGCGTTGACATTCAGCGACAGAGGGTGTGTGTCTCTGATCGGTAGGGGAAAAGAAAATGTTGAATAGTTATCGGCTCCGTCTGCACAACTTACAGACCGGGCGACAAACGCCCACTCAGCTTGATGAAGGTGAGGGTGGGAACGGCCACATCAAGCGTCCGATACTCTATCATCAGTGGCCTACGACGGTGACGCAAGCACCTTCCCCCACCGCTCTCAACTCCCTTCTCGATCCCTCACTCGGGCTCCTTCTCCCACATATGATCGTGAAAGCTGTTCATATGGAGAGACGACTGGATGATATGTGGAAGAGGAGGAATGAAGTGGAACGCAAAGAACGAGGGAGTGAGCGGTCGTTGATGTAAACAACCTTGCATGCCCGGACGACCGGCTGTCACGCGGTCTCGTCAGCTCCCGTTCAATCGACGTTATATGCAGCCCCCTGTGTACGCCGACATGACCGGACACGATCATGATGTGTCCTCCCATCGCGCGCCTGGGAGCGGGAATGAAGGCAACGATGAGACGTTGAACCGACCAAGCGGGGGTCGGTCGATCATGGGTGGCCTCAGCAGCTCATCGAAAGTCAGCTGTTTGAGGGTGTGAAGCAGCGCGGGAGCAAGGCATCCGCTCCGTCGAACACGGCCGCTATACATGGTATTTGGGGCCGGCTCTGACTGGTAAGACGGGTAAGCAGATCGGGGGAACGCCAGAGGGCGGGAGCGTAGTCTTTGACGGGGTCTAAGGAATGCAATCCCGTCGAGTTGCATTGAGCTGACCAATAGTCCTTTAGCCCACCCTTCCCTCCTTTTTCCCTACCTCCCTTTCCCACACAATCTTCTCGACTGGTCCCCGGTCGGGCGTGTAACTAGAGTTCCCTAGTTGTTAACATGAACCGGCCGTCTGACGACGGAAGGAGTCATCGCCTCCGAGGGTTACATCATCACGTCGTACAGTCCCTCAGACATGCTTATCCAGCGCCGCTACTCGGATGGCATACCTGTTCTCAACCCTCAGCTCCGTTAATCGGGAGACGTTGAGCAGGCCTTGATAAGCATGTTTAGGAGCTGTACGACGTGACGATGTGACGCTCGATGGGCGATAAGCAGATGCAGTGGTGCACTCTGGGCTCGAAACGATAATGACCGCCATGAGGAGCGCGGCCAAGATTGCGGGTGACGTACTACCGGCCTTAGCGTGTGTCCTTTTGCCGGGCGTCCCGCACGACGCCTGGTGTGATTTTTGCAACGGCTTCCTTGCTTTCCTCGTTCCCTTGTCCGTAGATACCCATCTCCGACAATCTGCGTGGAGCCTGGAGCATACGGTACTGCTTCTATTGGAGTCGTGAATATTCGCCTCGACTAGCCAAAACGACCAGCCCACTCCGGCGGCTACGATTGAGAATCCTGGCTACCGGTTACCAAAGCCTCGCACCATCCGGCCGTTCTACACACCCGTCACCCTTCCGACGCATCCCTACTTCGGCTCTCTCACCAGCAGCGACATCTACCGCGGCATTCATCAAGACCGAGAAACAGACTTCAGCTCGGTACATATAACCCATACTCGATCACACACACCCTGACCGATGAGTCCGCCGCGATAACACACGTCGTGACATCATGCTCGACCAGATCCTCGGGCGGCCATCCCCTACCGTCCGCCGCTCGCAGATTCTGCTCGTCCTCTTCTTCTGGATATGGCGGCTGTACAAGGGCGACGGCGCACCGCGGCCGGAGAGACGGATACATGGATCGGCAGGCGGAGGAAACGTGGGAAAGGCGTTGAAGAAGAGGAGCTGGGCGTGGAGGTTGTGGGTCGCGCTGGTCGGCCGGCGGGCCGTCAGGTGGATAGCGAAGATCAATGATCGATTGAGTGAGCGACAATCTATCTTGCCATCTCTGCAAGTATCCGCTCTTCCGCCGGACTGATGAGCAGAACACTTCACACCGTATCAGCTCATACTTGGGACGCTTACAGTTGGGTACGCGTTTCGACATATAGGGGATATCTTCGGCTTGGGCAGTGAGTCGGTCGTCGGTCGCCTGGCACATTGGCTGATGTCAGTTCCTGAACCCCTGGCCAGCTTGGTACGGCCCGCGGCCCCATTTGCGTCGTCGCAGCTGACAAGCAGTACTCGCGCTCGTATTATCGCGCGACGTATGTCAACACAGCTTTCGATGCTGGATTCGCTTCTGCTATGGCAATACGGCCTAAATGGCTCAAGGACATCTCGAGCATTCTCTTTGCGCTCTACTACCTCATCTACGCCAACGAAGGTGATGACGTCGTGAGTTCGTCCCGGGACCACTAGGAGGTCGCTGACGGCAGCTACGCAAGTTCAGAGCGCTGTGTACGGTGGAGATGCTCCGTGTCACCTGGGAAAAGACCAACAACCCTTATGTGAGCTGCGACCATGAAACGATCCGGCTCCAAGCTGATGGCAGATCCGTCTTGTCACGGCTCTGCACCGCCCCTCCCTTGGCCTGGTCAAGCATCTTACGATACCCCGCCCGTCGACCTCGTTCCGCGCGAATCTGCCCCCAGTCAAAGCGATGTTGTTTTTTGCTGGGACGGAGGAACAGCTCGCAAAGTCGTCACAACTGGTTGTCGACTATCCGGGAGGCGGCTTCATCGCTATGGGCCCTGAATGTCACGAAGAGCGGCTGAGAAGGTGGGCGAGGAGGACTGGCAAGCCGGTACTGGGCATCGATTATGGCAAGGCGCCAGAATGTGGGTGCGATCTCTGAAGTTTGCACGGAGCTAACGCTAGACCCGTACCCCTGGGCTATTGAAGAGGGGTTTGACGCGTACCGGACGTTGATGGAGACGAAGGGGAGCGTTGTCGGAATCAAGAGCGGCAAGCTCGACATCGTACTTACGGGCGACTCCGCGTGAGTGAACTACCTGATAGTCGTCGCCGAAGCTGACTTCCAGCGGTGGGAACATTTGCGCAACGATCATGCTCCGTATCCTCGAGCACCCCACCGGCATTCCCCGCCCGGTGTCGATGATCCTCGCGTACCCAGCTCTCGACTTCAACTTCACATCCTGGATGTCGCCTGCGAACCTGCGTGTTCTGCGAACAGAGCAGTCCGAAGTGAACATTCAAGGCATCGTTCACGGCAAAGACCACCTGCGCCACAAATCGCCCTTGAGTGTTGTCGACGATGTACCGCCGCAGCGGCGTACCCGCCAGGCCTCGTGGAGCCACACGATAGGCAAGCTCGCCATGTCGCCCATGTCGGACAGGCGAGATCAGAACCCGTTGTCCCCGAACAAATCGACCTGGACTAGGAGCCTGCCGCGGTCGATGTCAACCAAGGTGGCCAATTGGCTGTCCGCGCCGAATGTGACAACTCCCGTCGCCGAGAATGACTTGCCAGGAGGTGAGGACACGACCTCAGAGCCGTCCGATTCGGACGACGACAACGAGACTGTGAAGGACGGCCGGTCGGAAGCGGACAAATCGCTGAGGGAGAGAGTGAAAACGCCCAGAGCAGAGCGGCAGTTCGACCTCACACCATTGGACACGGCAGACCTTACTGGTGGAGTGGACGTCCAAGTTGTGATGGGCGGGGAAGGGGCCAAGAAGCCGAAGAAGAAGAGGAATCCGGTGGGCACGAGATTGACTATGACGAGTCGCTCTGGATATTTCCAGGATCGGATCATCTCTCCCAGCATGGTGAGTTGCGCCATGCCGTTTCCTGTCTTGACGTCGCTCAAACCCAGATGCGAGCGATGGCTATCTTGTACATCGGTCCCGGGCGCAACCCAGACTTTGAGACGGATTACTACATCTCACCAATCCTTTCGCCGCCCCATCTGCTCGAGTTCTTCCCGCCTGTCTACCTCATCTGCGGCGAACGAGATCCTTTCGTCGACGACACAATCATCTTCGCCGGCAAGATCCGAGAGGCGAAGCGAGCCAGGCGGGCGCGAGCGGAAGCTGCGTTGGCGCAGCCTACCGGGAATGCCCATGGCGAGGCGCTGCGCATGAGCACAGGAACAAACGGTTCCCCTACGCCTGACCAGATCATCCGCGAGACGGATGACGACTGGGTGTCTATGCGCATCATCGAGGGCTGGGGACACGGCTTCATGCAAATGACCGCCCTCATGCGCGAGGTAGACTCGGTCCTGGTGGAAATGGCGGACTGGATCGACGAGTCATTCGAGAAGCACAACCTCAAGCGGGACGAGGCCAAGCGGGTGGAGCTGGCGCGTAAAGCCGCCGACTCCGCATCGGTTCCGCCCGAGGAGGTGCTCGCGCCGGAAGAATACATGCCCCCGTCGACGTCGACGCATGTCAAACCCGTTGGGCTGTACAAGGACGCTGCGGGCCAGATCCACCTGGGCGGTGCGGATTTGGGCACGCCCGTCGGGACCGAGGGGAGCGCTGGCACGGGCGGAGGAGGCTCAGACGAAGAAGACCCGCCGATCATGTTCACGCCGAAGACGAAGAAGCGAGGGCCGCCGCCGTCGCGCTTCAATCCCGTGCCGCGCCGCTCGTCCAAGGAGAAATTGAACCTGTATCGCGTTTCATCCGCGCCCAAATTCGATATGGACGAGACGGGCTCGTCGGGCGAGGCCATGAGCATCAAGACCCCTCCGCTCGGTGCCAAAGCTTTACCGTCGTCTACTGGCGAGACGCCGAAAGGCCACGGCGCGTTTGCGTTCTTCGGCGGCAGGTCGTCCACCCCCCAGGGTCCGGGTGCGATCCCGGCCTCGACTGGATCCACTCCCCCGGCTTCGCTCTTCGCGCCGAGACGGACCTCCACTGGCGCAGGAATGGCTTCCCGCCCGACAAACTCGCTAGTCGCCGCTGCTGTAGCCGGTGCGCGCGCCGCCAGTCCCGCACTGGCTGCTGCGGGGCTAGTGTCGCAGCCGGTCGAAGTGGTCAGTGAGGCGGAGCTGATCAGGAGGAGACGCTTTGAGCCGTTCTTTGGCATCGCACAGACGGATAGCGCGGATTGCTCGGATGACGAATCTTAAGGGCTTTCGGCCCGACAGAATGTGGGCCTGGGGCCAGTGGCAGCAGCACAGGCAGAGGTTGATGCAGGTGGGGGAAAGGTGTCAAGGTGGGGCTTCGTACCTAGGAAGAGGGCTAGGTTGTGTATCCTTGGCGGTCAGTATGGGGTGCGACAATGACCCCGTTGTAGATTGTCGAGGTCTCATGCATATTGTCATGTTTGCGAACGGTTGTCGATGTTGTAAATATGTGTATACACAAGTCGGCTTGATTGCCCCGCGTGACTTTTCGCCATATCGCTACATTTGCTCGTATCTTTCTGAGATCTGGACCCTTCTCACCCGCATCACTATCGCCTGACCTCGTACGCGCTACTCCCGCCCACGACGTCCTGGGCCTCTTCCTCGCTGATTCCCTTCTTTTCCTGGATGAGCTCAACGCCCTTGACCTCCGCAGCTGACGGGCCTTGCTTCAAGTATGAGCGGCTGCGGTAAGGGTCTGTAGCTTGTCAAGACGGTGATCGCTCACAATTGCTCGACTTTCGCTGACGGGCCGACAGCCACGCCCTCGACCGACTCGTCGGGGCTGTTACGGACCCATCCGCGCAGACCTAGCTTCTGGGCTCTGTGCTCAGTTGGTGCCAGAGCGTGACAGGTTGGGGCTCGAGGGATATGGGACATACTGCTTTTGCGTGTGGTAGCGGAAATTCACGCCCTGTGATGAGTGAGTGAGCCTTGGGGCGTCGTGCATCGCGAGTGACGCTTCACGCAACGGAGACGCACTTGGACCGTGCCGGTCCTGTTGGGTCAGTCGAGGACGGCTGTGCGGAGAGCTCCGATCGATGCATACACTTTGTACTTGATCAGATCCATTGCGGCTCTGAGACAAATGGTTGAGACGTGCACCTTGGGGAGCGATGATCTGTTCTGTCTCGGAGAGAGGATGAGGAGGTTGGGGTGGTCGAGGAGGACGGGTGATGGGGCATGGAAGAGAGATGGGTCAGGAGTATGACGTGTGGGTTTGAACCGATAAAGCCGCTAGTGGTACGCCCAACCGGTTATTGCATGATGCCGTCAGGGCCGCACTGTGGAAAAACCCCGAGTGATCCGAGTCGATTTGGGTGCGACCGCGCTTGGCCGGTCCAGTCCGATACCAGGCCGCAACAGATCACAGATCACGGGTGCGTCACTCTCGGGCATACAACGCAACAACATCCATCTCTTTCTGTAAGCAAACGCTCAACGACCTTCTCAACAGCTCAGCGATATCGATGGACCATAGAAGCAGCAGCACACGCACCACTCGGCAGCAAACGCACAGCAGACCATACAGATCAAAATGAAACCATTCACAGCGATACGACCAGCCGTAGGCCGGCAGAATGCCCGGTGCGCTGCGAGCACGAGCTTTGTAGCGCGGCGGCATGCGTCGTACCGCCCGTCGTCCACCTCCAAGACGACACAGGCGCTTCCACAATCTGCGCCGCAACCGTACTGGCGCCGTCGGCCCGCTTCGACGACGTCGACGGTCAAGCATGAGCACGTCGACTTGGCCCGGCGGAGCATGACGGAGACGAGCGCCCACACGGGGGGG
This sequence comes from Papiliotrema terrestris, assembly GCA_019857685.1. NCBI lineage: Eukaryota > Fungi > Basidiomycota > Tremellomycetes > Tremellales > Rhynchogastremaceae > Papiliotrema > Papiliotrema terrestris. The sequence continues at coordinate 5,604 of JAHXHD010000215.1, read as the reverse complement.
AAGGCGTTGCTCTTCGCTGGTCTCGTGAGTGGTTGAACCGAGGAGTGAGGCAGCAACACTGACGCCTCAGGGCTCGTACCCGCACACACCATCTTCCCCCACTCGTAGCTCGCTGCGGGTCTGGGAGGAGGCTTCCGAGGCGCTCTTGACGCCCGATGCGACCATTGGATACTGGCCGCAAGAGATCGAGAGCTTTGCGGGCAAGGTGGGCGGCGCGGGTCTAAGAGGATGGATGCGGGACTGGGTCGAGGGCCGGACTCTGGTGAGCGCCGAGAGAATAGTCACAAATGAGGCATATAGCTGACACGCAGGATGAGCTCATGGCCCGGGCCGACGTCACTTCCGCTTTCATCCTTACTTCTTCCATCGCCATCCTTGCCAGTGCGCAGGTGAGCGCAAATGGCGGGTACGCCTTGACCGGACGTGCTGACCTGCCAGGAACACGCAGGCGGTACCACCCTGCTACCGGACGGCACATCCCATCTCGCCGGGCACGGCTTCATCGGCACACTTTCGGCTCTTGTCGCTGCGGGCAGGCTCGACCTGTCGACGGGCGTCCGTCTGGCGGTGCGTCTTGTCCGCCTTCTCACCATTTTCTCCTCATAACCCCTAAGCAACTCATCTGGGCCGGTTCACCTCCTGTCGGTTGAAGCTTACAAGCAGATGATGTGGGCCTCCCTTCCCGCTTCTCCACCTTCACCTAACCGTCGTTCCCGCAAATACGTCACCACCGTACTCTCAGCTCGACAATTCCACTCCCTTTCTTCTCCACCATTCGACATACCGAATCCGTACCCCTTGGACGACGCGCCCGAATCAAGCGACAGCCCGGCGCAAAGACGACGAGCGATGCAGCTTATCCTGGACGAGGTGCATGGGATGCAGCGGGAATGGGCATTGCACGAGGATGATGACTATGCTTCCGCCGCGATCATCAACTCGAGCAAGGTCGTGGGTGTGACGGTGAGTGTGACTGAAGAGAACTGTCTGGCGCGGATCTCTTGCAGTCGGTGAGCGAAACTGACGTCAGGGCACCGAAGGCGGAGTCTGGCAGGTCATCGACCGGCTGCAGCAGCTTGGCCTCGCGAATCCCGTGATGGACGTCTTTGTCCCGTATGTGACCACCAAATGTCGTTGCCGAATCCGCGCTGACGTCGCAGAGCGCCATACCACACCGATCTTATGGAACACGCCACGCCAAAGCTCAAGGAGATATTATCGAGGTGCTCATTCCGAGACCCGCCTAGCGAAGCGGGCGAGTCGAGCGCCTCGACAGCTTCACTGGAACCGGTCGTCCTGGACCCGATGTCGACACATCCAGTGAGTCCCCATGCCCCCTTGTGCAGTCACAGTTTTGACCAGCAGATCAAAACGTGCGCGTCAGCCCTTCTCCCGCAACTCACCAACCAACTCCGGTGGCACAAGACGCTCTCGAGGTTGTATACCCCGCCCAACCCCTCTGTCTCGTCTTTCCACACCGTCGGGAGAGGAGCACGGGGGCTAGGGATCATGCTCCGTGGAGAGCTCCGGAGACGGGCAGAATGCAGGGACATGTTGGTGGAGGAGTTCGGGGTGAGCGAGGAGGTAGAGGAGCCGAGGGCAAGGAGGGCATATGGGTAAGATCGTGGATCGAGGGTGGAGCATCGAGGACGGGATTGTCCGAGGCGGGCCAACGAGACGCCGGCAGGAGGTGTATCAGTATAGTACGATCATCAACAACATAGCGGCTTGTATGGCGCGAACACATCATTTGCCTGGAGACTAGGTTGTACAGTACCGGTTGTGATCTATGGCATTCATGCACTCGAGAATGGGGCTCACGTCGTCGCTGCGCATTTTAGACACAGACGGCGATTGTACAGCGCAATACCCCTTGACACGGCGCGAGCATGGGGCACCGGGCGATCCGTGCCTGACGGACGAGGAATTAGGTGGACAAGTCTGGTGACTAGTCGTATTCGACACCTCCTTTCACCTTGCCTTGCTTCTCTACACCTACCTCGACATGCGTTCAGTCATTCTCGCAGGCTCGGGCACGCTAGGAGCCTTCCAGGTACAACCAGCACGGTACGCCTCGTCGGCACGAGGGTTCGCATCTTCGTCCCGGTGGTGTGAGAGGAAGGAAGATCAGCCGCATACGCCCGCGTCTGACAACATCTCCCTCGGAGCAGTGAGCTCTCTTCCTCAATCCCAACGTTGCGCTCACGTCAAGCCCGTGGCGTATATCTCGGAGTCGCATAATCCGTGGTTCAACCTCAGCTACGAGGATTGGTGAGTGTTTCCAGTATTGATGCAGAGCGGAGAATGAGGGAGGTAAAGCTGGAATGAGCGGGAAGAAGAAGTAGCAAGACTGGGGGACGGGAGGGTCGAAGATGGTGCAGATAGATCACGAGACATAGCTGACGGACAGGCTCCTGCGCAACACGCCCCACGACCAGCCTGTCTTGTTTTTGTACCGCAACTTTCCATGTGTGGTCATAGGGCGTAATCAGGTGAGCCTTTCTAGCTGCTAGCCTCTCAGCTCACGAGCAGAATCCTTGGAAGGAGACGACGCCAAGATATCTGCGGGCAGAATCGATTCCGCTCATACGGCGGCGATCGGGAGGAGGGACGGTGTATCACGTAGGCACCTCACCGGTCACCGTTTCTGGTGTAGAGCTGAGCGGCAGGACATGGGCAACACCAACTTTTCCATCATTCTGCCAAGGCTTCTCTTCACTCGGTCACACGGTGCCGAGCTCGTCGCGAAGGCGGTGCGGGACCGGCTGGATATCGCGGGCTGTACGGTCAACGAGAGAAACGACGTGGTCGTCCACTCGGATGGCAAGGATTTCAAGGTGAGCCCTGGACCGCATATCAGAGCTTGGCTGACAGCAGGTGTCCGGATCGGCGTACAAGATCATCCAGCACCGGGCATACCACCACGGTACGATGCTGATATCGTCCTCAGTCGCGGAGCTGGGCAAGGCGCTCAAGTCTCAGTCGGTGCGTGGGCTGCAATCAATCGCTCATGCGCCTCAATGCCTCTTTGGCTGATATTCAGCCCGGCATCCAGACAAAAGGCGTTGCATCGTTCCGCTCGCCAGTGACCACGCTGAATTTACACCGGCCACCGGACATGTCCAAGCCGATCAAGCACTCGGACTTTGTCAACGCCGTGACCAAAGAGTTCTCGGCCGTCTACGCTTCTCCAGGCAAGCGACTTGAAACGCGCGAGGTCTCGGAAGACGGCGTGCGGGAGGAGAAGATACGGCAAGGCGTTGCAGAGATGAAGTCGTGGGAGTGGACATATGGCCAGTCGCCTGAGTTCTCCAACAGCTTCGAAGGTGATTTATCGATGGGCAACGTGGTGCGTCTTTGGACTCGCACCCGGTGACACTCTCTGACGCCAGGCGGTGTCACTGACGTCGCGCCACGCCCTGCTCACCTCGCTCACGTTCCACCTCACCCCGCCGCGAAGTACGACCGAAGCTGATGCGCGTACCCAGCAGGACTTCTTGGACGCTCTGGCCATCTCTCTCATCGGCAAACGATACGAGACGCTCGAGGGCGCAGAAGGAGCCAGCGGACCGCAGTTCGAAGAGTCCAGGTTCCGAGCACTCGGCGACGAGGTAATCAGCTGGCTGCGGAGGACGATGTGACGCGGAAAGCACACAGAGTTGCATGCGCATGGGCGTGTCCGCCCCGTATCTGTCACGACGCCCACGGATCTTAGGACGACGTGTCAATGAAGGGCGATGATACGGATCGATGTGGGTCGGATCCCGAACCCTGCGTGAGCGGGTAAGGGTTGTGACTGTTCGCGCGCGCTGGTGAGGTCCTTGCGGGGCAGCTGGCGGGTGTCTCCGACCGGGATGGAAAGGACCTTGACAGACTTCGGACGGGCTGCACGAGAATGGTAAGGTGTTAGTAGGATATGACCAAGCCTCGGTATAATGTATCATCATTTCATTATGTCGATCTATGTGTCGTATGACTGCGCATCAGCGACAAACAACCTCGCGCTCACATTCCTCGGTCAAGCCCTCCCGCCTGACAACAGCTCCCCGATACGCTTCATCCCGCTCTGGAACCGCAAGCTCTCCTTCAGCCACTCGCCCTGAATCTCGTCCGGGTTGGTCTTGAACATCTGTTCCGTTTGGACCGGCTGATTATGTATTCTCCGTTGCTCGCGGATCGCCGGCGAGTCTGCGCTGCCTGTGGTCGTCTCAGCCGCTGGCGTTGCATGTTCGGCGCGAAACGAAGAGGGGAGGGATAAGAATGGGTTATGTATTGCCGCCAAGAGGAGATGATGCACTGCTCGGAAAATCTGCGCGTGAGCGTGATAAACGACACGTAGAGGACCGATCGGACGCACGGCGACGATATCCGCGTCTTTGATCATGGCGTCCACGAGCGCGACGGACAGGACCATGCGGAGCTTCGTGGGGGTCTGGAAGCCGTAGCTGGTATCAGACTGAGCCGTCGCGACCGGGCAGGGTTGTTCACTCACAATGCCATGTCTTCCATGCAGAACAGCAGGCCCAGATACGAGTCGGCCGGCTTGGTCGGCGTCGAGGTCATGACGACTGGTCCATGAGCGGGCGATCGCCTCGTACACGCGCGCAAGCACCAGCGAAGGCGGGTCCACTCACTGCGCTCTTCTATCACGTCCAGGGCGGCGTGCGACAGATGGTAGTGCCGCAGCTCGTCCGATGGGCCGGTGAATGAGTGGACATATAGCGGCGCGTTGGAAGGGGAGAGGATGGCGAGGGATGTGAGATGCAATGGCACGAGCGGGACGGGTGTGCGTGGGTCCATGGCGTGCTGTTATGACTGTGCGGTCTATGTGCGCTCTGTAAGGATCGTTTGTAAGCCCAAAGAGCGGTGGCCGGTTGTCCCAAGGTGGACAAGCAAGAGAAGAGTCGGATGGAGAGATGACGCGCGGATTCGGTCGGTCTATTGGGTGGACTGTCGCTGATCTCATTCATCGTTGCGACCTGCAACTCGACCATCACTGCGCATTTCCACTTCCATCAACACCTGCAGACGACAGCGTCAAGGCAAAATGACCTCCCTCGACCCATCGCACAACGTCTTCCGCAAGTCGAGCGGGCGCCACGCCCAAGCGGTGTACAACGCCCAAAACGCCCCATCCACCGCAGAGGACGACTTCTCCGACGATGATATGGGCGTAGACGACCACGTCAGGGCGCAGCGACGGGGCCGGAAGGAGGGCAGAAAGAGGGTCAGAGCGGCGATGCCCCCGTTGCCGGATCAGCGTTTCGAGCAGGTGCGTAGGGGAGGTTGGAGGGACTACAGGGGCTGACGACTCAGTCGTACTTGCTTTCGATCCGGCCGTTCTTGACCCCCAAGCCCTCTGCGACCGCGCGGGAAGGCGATGTCGAGGAGGAACAGAAGACGAGGAGCAAGATCGTATCGGCGGAGGATGATGCGGTTTACCATTGGGGACGGGATGTCGAGGTGGATTGGAAGATGGTCACTTATGTGACGCTTCGGGATCAGGTACGTCAGACATGGGTCTGGATGTGGTGGGCTCTCTGTCGAGGCTGCAATCTGGTGGCCAGCAGTCGCTTTGTTATGTGGAAGGGTGGACCTCTGGGG
>JAHXHD010000213.1:0-20213 GCA_019857685.1 Papiliotrema terrestris | reverse complement strand
GATATGGACGAAACCTGTCGTCGATGAGGGGTATATCAAGGCGAGATTGGGGGATCTAGTGATAAACGCCCCCTTGGGACGGGACGGGTAAGTGTGCGAGCAGAGAGGCCCTCCACTCCGGCGATTCATGCCGTGTGACACCACGTGTCGGCTCGCAACCCCTTTATCAGTCGCTCAAGCTGTATGCCCATAGCCATCTGTGTATGCATGCGTCGCGACCATACTTTACCGTACTGTTCTCCAGCGAGTCTATCAGCTTGAACACTCGGGCTTGAACGTTGAAAAGGCGGTGAAAGCGCACCTCGGGACCATCGACGATAGACACCGTTCGGCCAGTATCCACTTCTTGACCCGGCCAAAAAGATAGACTCAAGGCGACGACCGTACCACATCAGACAATGACGAGACCTTAGCCGCGCCGACCTCCGCCTTGAACGATGCCGGCCAAGTCGCAAAAGTCGCGCATATCGAAAAAGACCCGAACACCAACGATCGAGCTCGGTGGACCGACGCACACGCCTATAGAGTCAGACGACGATGGAGGGACAAGCGGTGCTTCAGGCCCACGAGGTCGAGCCTCCGACGAGCTGAATGGCGCGCAAGCCACGAGCGAGGCAGAGGGGCTGCTGGGCAACGGCAAGCCTGCCAGAGAGCTGCCCGTCTCCGAGCGGAAAGGCTGGATATCGATCCTCGGCTTTGCAGTGAGTGTCATGATCCGTACCCGTAAAGCAAACGCTGACGTGCAGCTACCAAAGCGTCTTGCGCTCCTTTTCTCCCTCCCTTTAGGCCTGCTCGTGATCTTCCTGCTGTCAAGGCCAGGCTCTTCTATATCGAACATCACATTACCTACGCTCTACAATGGGACGCACACGTTCCATCCGACCACCCTCCTAATCTCCCTCGATGGATTCCGACCGTCTTACCTCGACTCGCACCCACATCTCGTGCAAAACCTCCTCGCCCTGGCCAACTCGACGCACGGCCTCAGGGCAGAATCGATGCAGCCTCGTTTCCCGACCCTGACGTTCCCGAACCACTGGTCCTTGATGACGGGGCTCTATCCGGAAAGCCACGGGATCGTCGCCAACGATTTCTGGGACCCGGTGCATCGCCGACATTTCGTTTATACGAAGGAGGAACAGAGCTGGGATGGGGATTGGTGGTGGGGCGAGCCGATGTGGAGTGTCGCGCAGCGAGGAGGACGTATCGCCGCGAACATCATGTGGTGGGTCTGACGGATTCGTGTGCGTCCATCCAGCTGATGGTCAGGCCAGGACCGCCAGTGACCTCGCAAGGAATCGCGCCGTCGCTGTTCGTTCCGTACCGCGTGAGTCTTCTGCATCTTCCAAGGAGCGTACAGGAGTCTGATGAGCAGAAGATGACGCCCTCGGACAAGCTCACTCAGGTGACTGATTGGCTGGATCTACCCATCACTCGGCGCCCTCAGCTCATCACGACATATATCCCGAACATCGACCAGATGGGGCATAAAGGAGGACCTGATTCGGAGCTGGTGGAGAACGCCTTAGGGCTCGTGGACAAGTTCATCGGCGGGGTGGTGGCAGCACTCGACCAGCGGAATCTCACAGATATCGTCAACGTCTTGATCGTATCTGACCACGGTGCGTCGATCACTCGGTGGGAAGGAGCAACGCTTGACAGCAGGCATGACAAGTACTGCGAATGAGCGGTTGATCTACCTGGATAATATCCTCGGGGAGAAGGGCTACAGCGACATTGAGCACCGCGACGGTACGTTCTCGGCCAACTGTCCGGCGACCGCGGCTGATCCACAGGCTGGCCATCCGTTGGCCTGCGTTTCAAAGAGGGCAGTCCGACCGACGATTACCTGCAGGCCCTTTTAGACGCAGCAGCCAAGTCGGACGGCAGTTTCGCGGTATACACGCACGAGACCATGCCGGAGCGGTGGCACTTCAACGCGACGGAGCGGATCGCGCCGATATACATCGTGCCGAAGCTGGGTTGGGCAGTAACGGACAATGTGGGTTCGGACCAGGGCGGGATGTACGTGCTGACAAGCAGCATGAGCACAAGGTCATCAACAAGGGGGACTACAACCCGAAGGGCAATCACGGTTATGGTATGTTCATCTTGTGTTGGTGAGTCGGGCTGATGCCAGATAACATCGAGCCCGACATGCAGGCGATCTTCTTCGCCCACGGCCCCTTCGCGCGGAAGCTCAAGGCGGTCTCTCGCCGGCGGGATGGGCTGATCAGGCGGGGCTGGGTGTCGATCGAGCCGCATGTGATGGAGAGTGGGTCTGCTCTGGAGCACCTGCACCACCGCATTATTGACGACAGGCTTTTCCAATCTAGAAATCTTCTCGTTGGTCATGCGCCTGATGGGACTGGAGTCGATCGAGCCGCCGCACAATGGGACATCAGGGTTCTGGGACTCGTACCTGATAGCCGATGTGTGATCACGTTTGATCCGGGTGATTGACCTGAAACATCTCCGCCGGCAGTGTCGCATAGTGCCTCCCGCCGACACATGTGTCGCCCGGGGGTTTTTGTGTGCGATCGTCCGTGCATGGCCGGTATGCAAGCTGTAAGGATCTATGACGGATCTTAGACATTATATACCCGGGTCGATATGGAGACGATGCAGGGTGAAACAAGACAAAGGAAGGAGATTAGATAAGATGGCGACACCCGCCGCAACGATAAGAGACTCGAGAGACCCGTCCAGTACGTCCTGAAGCAAGGCCCGCATCAGCGGGAACCTTTGGCAGCTATTCGACGTGGACGTTTAAGCAGCCTCCTCGGCCTCGGCCTCTCGCTTCCACGGGTAGCCACCGCCTGACGTCAGCCGGTGCACTCGCCAAACAAACGCGCATCACTCACAGGCTCGTCCGAAGCACTGTCCAGCGGGACCGGAGCTGGCAGCGGGGGCGGCAGAGAAGGTCTGCGGAGCAGCCTCAGCCTCAGCCTCTCGCTTCCAGGGGTATCCACCGCCTGAAGTTAGCCCGAACATGATATACCGATCAGAAGCACTCACAAGCTCGTCCGAAGCACTGGCCAGCGGGGCCGGTCGAAGAGGCAGGGGCGGCGGAGAAGGTCTGAGGCTCGGCCTCAGCCTCGGCCTCTCGCTTCCAGGGATATCCTCCGCCTATCGTCAGCCAAAGTCAACAGTGCTGTCGGGCGTCACTCACAAGCTCGTCCAAAGCATTGTCCGGAAGGGCCAGTCGACGAAGCGGGGGCGGCAGAGAAAGTCTGGGGCTCGGCCTCGGCCTCAGCCTCTCGCTTCCACGGGTATCCACCGCCTTGTCATCAGCCCTGATTGTGTCAAGACGGTGAACAGTCACTTACAGGCTCGTCCGAAGCATTGGCCAGCGGGGCCGGTGGAGGTGGCGGGGGCGGCGGAGAAGGTCTGCGCTTCGGCCTCAGCCTCTCGCTTCCAGGGGTAGCCACCGCCTGCAATTAGCACGAAATTCTAGCGATGTGCAAGTATGGGTGGCGTCGCTCGGTTGCAAGATGAGAACGGAACGGTAACGTACAAGCTCGTCCGAAGCACTGGCCAGCAGGACCGGAGCTAGCCGCAGGAGCAGCCGAGAAGGTCTGGGCGACCGGGGCGGCCGAGACACCCGAGGCAGAGGCGGCAATAAGCGAGACGATGATGGCGGAGAGCTTCATGTTGATGGTGTTGGGTGATAAACAGGTGACGGTAATGAGAGACTAGAGTCCAAGGCGGGTGTTAAGATGACGGGCTAGTGAGTAGCGCACTGGCGGTGTGGAGTCGAGGGAGATCGAGGTTGTATTGGATTGCGGGTGAGTGCGTGTGCCAGTAGTGCAGGGTCGTCGGACTCTTTATACCGTCACTGGAGGGAAGGGGGGATTGAGCGGACTCTCAGGCACGGAATGGCCAAGGAACTCTTTTTTTTACTCTCGTATCCCTCTTTTTCCAAGGGAGCGTGCCTGTGGAACAGGGGGTGGGGTGTATGATGCTGCGAACGGGCAAGGCGGTGAGAGTGGGCCGGGATTCGTAGTAGTGGGGGCGTCGACGAGGATCTGGGTGCCTGTTATGTCTCGGATTGGTGCAGGGAGGTGAAAGCTTAGTTCAGAGTTGATATGAGAACCGTAAACCTTTGAAGTTCACGCTCCCTTATACGATCGAGGACTTGTTGACTGTGGCACGTTGGGGAGGGCGTCATCGCAGCACGCGTACGCCGTATTACCCAAGGCTTGGCTGCCGACCCTGACGCCGCATTGCGAAAAGTGATCATCGGACCGAGTTGGTCCAGGTCACGACGGCCTAAGATTTGATCGACATCGAGCTTGTTCACGGCTGATCCGGGGGCCGGGGTGCTATGTCATTCCGAAAGACGCGAGTACGCAGAGTGCAGAAGATCGCCCATTCATGGGCATCGGGTACCTGATTGCCCGGCGGGGCGTGCTGAGAGTATTCTCAACACGACCGGCCTAGAAGCACAACAAGAGGCCTCAGGGTTGTGCACCACGCCGATAACAGACGGAGATTGCACCATCACCAGCCCAGTCAGTCGTGCGAGGCAAAACATCCGTCCGCACTTCCGAGTAAAGCTATCTCTGTCCCACGATCGGCCGCACTGAGACATCCGCGTCCGCGCAAACATCCTAGACATCGACCACCCCCCGCCCTGGGACCTGTGCCGCAGGCTCCATGTGCTTGAGACACGTCTCCACTTCTCACTTGCCACAGCTGACAGGGCCTCCAGACACCGGAGCATCTTCTCCCGACCCCACGACGCAGTCACGCCTCGAGCTTGGCGCACACGAGACATGCAGAGAGCCGATGGCGTTGCTGTACCTGGACCATACACTCCATGCAACCCGCAAACGCCACTTCGCGGTATCTACATGCACCGGCAACAGGGCTTCTTGTGGAGTCATTCTTTCCTTTCGTCATATGCAAGGGTCGTACGGCAACAGCTGCCGAACATTCTGGGTGGCGGAGCGCCATGCCCAGGTCAATCTGGACACGGCCGGGAGCGGGAATCGGATCCAGGCGATAGAGTATAAATGCATTATGTCCCTGCGGAATACAGTCATTTCAGGAGGGATATGCCCGGCAGAAAGGTCCAGAAACTGCCCGGACGTGCCGGTGTGTGCAGACGCGCGGGATGATGAATGACTGATCGAAAACGCCCGGCAGGTACAGGCACAGAGCTTAGCGCCATGGGATGGGCACATCCAATGTGGCGCACCCCACAGGGCGGCGTCCTGCCGGCTCGAACCGGATGACGCGGTTGCGCGCGTCAGTTGGGTTATGTTGTTTGGTTGTTTGGTCGCAAGGTTCAAACGCCCGATGCCGCATGCTCCCGAAGAAAGCTGACGACTCTGCTGGGCAGCATGTTGCCTATGCTCATGCTGTGCGTTCGCATGGCAGGCCGGCAGTGAGTCAGCATGGGTCGCCCTTCCCGGAGGAGCTGCGGCTTCTGCGGAGGCGTTGCGCAGAACTGCGCAGACATCCGTTTTCCAGCGGGCCGACGCTTCGGTGCGCGAATAACGCATGCGTATGCATCTGTTTAGCATACTTCCGGGCGGGTCCGTCTGCACGGCCACATGCTGCATTCCCCCGTCGCCACCGATGGTTGTCCGAACTCGCTGTGGTTCCCTCCCGTGAGACACCACAGGCACAATCGCGGCGCGCAGTGACGTGGGAGGTCTGCCATAAACGTGCATGACATCGCTACCATGCCTGGACATGCCTTGCAATCGTCACCGTTCATCCACCCAGCGATGCTTCCGAATTTCAGACGGTCCTTGGATACGACAAAGAAGAGCTCTGAATTGGTTTCTGCGATGGATCAATGGCTCGAACAGCGCGCGTCGATATGCATCACACCTCTCTGCCGCAATTATGAGCGAGGCGTTGTTTCTACGCTCGACGCCACCCTGATACGCGCGACGCCATGCAACCAAGATCTCGGGGTGACGCGTAAGCCAGGCTTGACGTCTGCTGGGGTACAACGATCGCCTGGACGAGAGGTCTTAGGTGGACAGCCATAAGATGCCAAGTCGCCGTGGACGAGAAATCAGTCGCGAAGGAGGCCCGCTGATTGACGTCATAATGTCTCGACTGATCAGTCATGTCGTTGCCGATCGCACCGCTCATGCAGCGTTCCATCACTCATCCACCAACAAAGAGGATGTCGCCCAGGAAGACTAGGAGCTCCGCAGCTGCTGGCGAGAAGCGGAAACACGAGGAAGTCGCAGCAGCGGAGCCGGAAGCGGAGCACAAGACGGCTGAGGAGAGTGAGTCTCAATCGGGATCTGCAGTGCCGGGATTCCGCTGACAATAGATGCATCGCCCGAGGGCAAGCTCGACAATAGCGCGACAGAAGAGTCTTCGGAGCCGCCAAAGAAAGCGGCCAAGTCGTCCGGAACCTCCCCGCTAGAATGGCTCTTGTCGCCCGAGGCGTTCGACATGGCCCATCCTGAGATCCCCGAGGGACATGGCGAGATCGACTATGATTCCACGCAGCAGCGAAAGACCCCGCCCAAGTCTGACATTGACAAGGACCGCGGCGCGACGCAGGACAAGGAGGCGATCATCCGTTATCCCCAGTCGGCCCTTACCCCTTTCCAAAATCTCGTCGCCGCGTCGATACTGTCTAAGCCGCTTTCCCACAAGCTCGGCCTGCGCACCATCCAGACGCTGCTGAACCCGCCATTCTCGATCCGCACGCTGAAGGACCTGGACGAGGCGGGATACGAGGGCCGGCGGAAGATCATGTGGGAGGCGCGGACGCAACACAAAGAGCGCACGGCTTCGTTGTTGGGTGATCTGTGTGAGGGGATCAAGGAGCTGTGCGGGGAGGACGAAGCGGACCTGTCGGAACTGAAGGGTGTCCACGAGAAGATCAAGGGCATCGATGACCCGAAGAAGGCGCAGGATGAGGTGGTCAAGGTGTTGACGGAGATCAAGGGCATTGGGCCAGGTGTGGCGAGCATCTTCCTGCGCAGGGTGCAGGGGGACTGGCCAGAGGTGTACCCTTACATCGACGATCGCAGCCTGCAGGCAGCGCGGGCATTCGGCCTCGTTTCAGAATCGGGCGGGGCGGAGGAGCTGGAGGACAAGGTAGGAGGGGATAGGCAAAAGCACGTCAAGGTGGTGGACGTTCTGATCGGGCTCGAGTTGGAGAAAAAGGTGGACGAAGCTCTCGCTGCGGCAGGCGTCAAGAACAAGTGAGGACAGTGTGATTGGTTGTAGACATGCTTTGTATGAGACAGATGTAAGGGTGTGCGAACTGTCGGTATGGGGAAACGGCAAGCCACGTGGTTATCTATCGGGTATAAACGCAATGACTGGCGCCTACGCATCCGGCGGCCCACCGCGTCATGGTCATTCATCCGCCCAGCGCATCAGGACCCCATGCAAAAGTTTCGAGTCACACGAGATGTTGACATAATACTGTACATGCACCATGATACACTCAAACAGTGCCAAGCTGCGTGCAGTTCAGGTAGTCACTGGCAGGCGGGCGGTGTCGACTACAGGCAGCGGGAACAAGAAGCGGCTGGTGGTGCTCGGGTCTGGGTGGGGCGGATTCAGCGTCGCCCGGTAAGTTGCTGTACATACCGGTTAGTCACCCGTGCTCACCATGCAGCAAAGTCGACAAGTCCTTATTTGACGGCAAGTACATGCTGTGCCACGCCGACTCCCAACTCATATGCAGTCACGGTCGTCTCCCCCAACTCCTACTTCTCCTTCACCCCCTTCCTAGCCTCGACTGCTGTCGGCACCCTCGAGTTCAGGTGCGCAACGGAGCCGGTGCGGAGTCTGAAGGACGTGGATTTCGCACAAGGATGGGCAGACCGTATCGGTCAGTAGCAGCTGCTGCCCGCGACGGCTCGAATCATGCATGCTGACATCAGACTTCACCAACAAGACGATTGAGGTCGAACCGGCTCTTCCGCCCCTTGTGGACGACACCAAGGACTCGCTTGACCACTACAAACATGTTCAAAACCCGCCCTCGGACCAGAAAATGCCGACGTACAAGCTGGAATATGATGCACTGGTCATCTCGGTGGGAGCATACAGCGCTTCCTTTGGCATACCAGGAGTGAGTAGGACGGTGATGGGCGACTGTCTGTTTCACTGACGTCCAGGTCGCTAAATACGCCTACTTCCTGAAGGATATCCGTGATGCCCGAGCGATCCGCAAACGGCTGCTGTGAGTTGCTGGGCTTTTCGGCCAACTGCGCCGTTCGTGGCGGGACTGATTTCAGTGATCGACTGGAACAAGCCGTACACCCCGCGACTACCCCTGAACAGCGCGAAAGACTACTGCAATTCTCGATCGTCGGAGGCGGACCGACAGGTGTGGAGTTTGCCGCGGAGCTGCACGACCTGGTGCAGAGCGACGTATACAGGATGATCCCGGAGTTGAAGGATCAGATCAAGATCAGGGTGTATGACGTCGCCCCGGGTCTGTTGATGAGCTTCGACCAGTACGCAGGGAGAGGAGCAACCCTCGGACTCGACTGACAGACAGAAACCTGCGAGAGTATGCCGAGCAGAGGTTTGCGCGAGAAGGTGTTGAGGCGAGACCGAACTCGAAGATCACGGCTGTGGGACCGGACTGGATAGAGCTCGACGGGAAGACGAAGGGTATGTCAGCATGTCTTGGTTCGCGCGGACGACTGACGCACAGAGCCCTACGGACTGCTCGTGTGGTCGACCGGTCTCTCGCCCAATCCCCTCCTCGACCGACTGGACGGTGCTGCTCGTGACGAGAAAACCCATTCGTTAGTTCTGTCCGCACCGCATGAACCCGCTGAAGGTCAGATTGCGGGTGAACGAGCACCTGGAGGTCTTGGATGAGCACTTCAACCCCATCTCGGGAGTCTATGCCATCGGAGACAATGCCATGCCCGTGTCAGGTCGTCTGCCGGCAACTGCTCAAGGTGAATTGCGTCCATCGGCCCGGGTCGGTTGACACTCATGATAGTCGCCTCACAGATGGCCACGTACATGGTCAAGACGCTCAAGGCCACGGCCAGGGGCTCGAAGATCCAGGATCAGCCCGGTTTTAGGTGGAAGAACAAGGGCAGCATGGTTCTCATTGGCGATAATAAGGCAAGTGGACACCCAGCGGACGACCGTGTGATGCCAAAGCCCGGCTGACTGGAAGGGACTTGTCGATCGGACATCGGACAACATCTCCGGCCCCCGCAGCAGGCTAGCTGGGTTCGCGGCGTGGTTCGTCTGGAGATCTTACTACATGACGCTGGCGATGGGGTGGAGGAACAAGATCTTAGTGCCGGTTCACTGGGCCCTGACGTTCTTCTTCGGCCGAGACATTACGAGGTTTTAAAGCAAGCATCAGGCAACGCATGACTTTGTTGTACGTATCGGGATGCGAACAGCTAAGCTCCATGTACGGCTCTGCATTGCAATCGCGGCGCGACGAGGTGACCTGACGGACGAGAGCCTGCTAGCCCAAGAATACGGAGTATCGGACATGCCAAGAAGGTCTCACTGATGGGACTACCGACAGCATCAGAAGGATCTCAGCGCCCCGCCTGAGCCATGCTTGGATCTCACAGCGGAAACGCGACCAGCTGATACTCCCTATCTCCAATGCCAACAGATCAAGTTGTCACCTCATTCTCACTTTGCATCCACCTCGTCTGCCGTCTTCCTTCGCCCAATGTCAAGTGGTTGTCAGATCTCATCTGAATGCGCATGGAACGACTAAGGGCAACAGCACGCTGCTCTATAGTTTTACCTGATATTCAGATTTGATTTTCTTCCTCGGAAGAGCACTGCAAACCCGCCCAACTGGTGATGCAAGAGTGCCGACTGGGACAACGCGCGGTATGCGAATGATCCTGTTTGATATTCATGCTCAGAGACGGTATAAGATCCAGACACAGAAGATGATGACGAAAGAACATAAAACGAAACAAAAATAAAAAAGATGATCTCCCGTGAGCCATATGCCAAAGTCAGACCACGTTCAGGGAACTCGCACGATGTCGCAAACGAGTCCAACAATCGCGGACGAGGACTTCAGTGTTGCTCCGGAGACGCTCCAGGAGCAGTCTGTATGTTCATTCCTGCCGATTGTTCGCATGGAACAGCATCTTCTTCAGAGCGCGTCGCGTCGAGCGCTCGACATCGGCAAGCAGGCCGCCATCGGTCCGTGTGTGTTGAGTGATGATGACGGTCTCGTCCGACACCTTACCCGTCAAGCTCGAGGTGGGTATGGGCTTGTCCGCCAATCGGGAGTCAAAGTCGACGTCATTTGTGGTGCCGAGCTCGGGATCCTTGAATCTTATCACGGCTTGAGTGGATCGTAGGGATTGCCGAGCGGCCTGTCCCACAGCTGGTAGCGTCACCCGATCCTGATCGCTTCCTTCGTCGCCGACTTCAGTGTCTGCTCGAGAGCCCTTTTTCCGTCGTTTTGTCACGTCCTTGACCAATGAGCCGAGAGTATAGTTGTCGGGAACCTCGCGGATGTAGTGTGCTTTCCACTTTTCGTGGTCCCTCTGCCATTCTCGCGCTTCGGCCTCGAAATCCGTCCGTTTCTGTTGCAGAGCAGACAGGTCTGTTTCTTCCTTGGGCCACCCCAAATTCGCTGCCGTATTCCCCATGTCCTCGATGAGAGCGAACGCTTCCGCCGCTGACTTGCGCTCATTGTACATCACCCTGTGATGCATCCCCTGCAGCAAAGACTTCTGGTCAGACAGGGCGCGTCTCTTGAACTTTTCGGTCAGCGTATTGAACGCTTTTCCAGTGAGATCTAAAGTGCGCTGAATTTCAGTCTCCAGCTGTTCCCTCGCGGCGACGAGGGCACAGCTGAGCTCAAAATCTCGAAAACGCGTCTCGTCCTCGTTGACCTTGTCGGCGCAGCGATTTTCGCCTGCAAGCTCTTGGATCCGGCGGTGGTACTCCTCGAAAACAGGAATTACCTGTTTTTGGAGGATCGAATAGTCAGTCGTGACTGAGATGAGATCGTAAGACTTGTCCATTGGTACTGTTTCAGCTATAGACTCCGCTTCAGAAACACCAGAGCCTTTTGCCCCGGTCTGCCTGGGGTCGGTCGCGTCCACTCGGTTTCCCGGGAGTCCTTTAGCCAGATGTATTGCAAGGTCGGGCCGCCATCTGAAGCGCGGAAGCGTCCCATCCGAATTCTCGTAGCGCGGTACGAACGAATAGGTCGGCTTCACAAAAGCGTCAGACTCGGCGAGCAATCTGAGTTTTTCTTCGTCGCTCGCGAACTCTCTTGAAAAGCCGGCCATCAGGCTGTCAACGTCCTTGAGGACCTTTGTTGGAGTTTCAGGGAATGGCACATATCCTGAATGGTCATTCTCCCACATGTTGAGCGTCAACCTCAGTGATGCCAAAGCTTCCTTGCGCCACATGACCCTCGTGTCCAGCGGTACGTCGGCCGTGGAGCGAGTCTTGTGCGGGAAGAGCACATGAACCAGGCTCTCCAAGCTCGCCGTTCTCGCCTCCTGAGCAATCTTCGTGCAGCAAGTCGCCACTTCGTCACTGTTGAGGCTGATGTCCCGGATGAGTGTGTCGGCTTTTCGTGCAGCCTCACTCAGCGCCTTCAAGACCTGCACAGGGTCCTCACCGTCCGGAATTGCCGTGCGCGGGTTCAATTTGGGCCAACGCTTAGCTTGACGAGTGCGTTCGGACAGTCCGATCACGTCCCCGGATATCGGCAGTTCATCGCTGAAAACGGGGAGGAAGCAGTGATTCGGGTCACTGGGGTCCCGGGTGAGGGAGAAAGTCAGCTCGTCATCGTTCACGTTTGAAGTGGTAGATGACAGCGATGCTGCAGTCTGCTCTTTGGAGAGCGGGGAAACCTCTTGATCCTGGGACATTCTTGAAAAGCTTGAGAATGTGGGTCACAACTCCCCCATTGCCCCGTGTGACCAGTACTTGTACTGCGCTGGTAGCTTACCCGCTCTACATAGCTGCCCGACATGCTACCCGTCTACTTCGGTCCCGGACTCCTCCTTGTGCATGCATCACAATTGAAATACACCCTTTCACGCACCGTGGACCCCTTCCACCGTATTGCTCGACAAATTGGTTTCCGGGAATTCACGGACACCATCATTGGCCCGCTAATGGTGATTCTCCTCGAAGTCTTCCTACGACAACATCTCATAATGGGCCTTCATGACCTCCTTACTCGGGCTGTAGTCTCCCTCATACACCGCATCGGTGTTCGACACGAAGCTGAACGGGGCTGGAAGCGATTGCATACCCTGCATAGCCTATCCGAACGCCTCCATCGCGTGCCGTCTCATGGGCGGCAGACTCGCGGCGCTTGTGTCTCCGCTCACATATTGATAGTCGATTGACGAACCGCTCGCGTCCACTACGCTGGTCTTCCCGAGGTTCGTCGCTGAAGCTTTAAGACGCATAGACTCGTTTCTTGACGCGTCCTCGTAGTCCTATTCTAAGGCTTCGTACGTGTTCAGATGAAAGACCAAGTCCATATAATGTCCCGAAAGTATCGGGACAGGGTGCAGTGTAAGCCTAAGCATCCAGACTCGCCCACGAGATGCGTCGCCTGAAAGCTTGTACCGCGGCTCAACGGCGTAGTAAGTAATAAGCTGGTGATTCTGCTCATCGGCTCTCATTATGCAGTATGCGTAGCGCCCGAGGTTGGTTGAGCGCGCGGGATCCGATCCCGGTGTGTTCCGCTGCGGGTATCTGCCCCGTCCCGATTTGCTACCTCCGCGCAGGCATCATTCATGCCATTTGACAATCATCATCGGGAGCGACGATCGTGTGGGGACATGCTCAACAGCGACTCCGCGGCCCATGGCTCCACGCCGAATGCATCACGCGCGGCGAGTCAGGACGATGAACTTGCTGCTGGTGATGCTCCTCGACCGGTAGGTCTGTCCTATCCTTATGATGTCCTGCGCCCCGAGACGGAGAGATGCTGACTTGTAGCCCAAGCGAAGCCGTACCCGAGGCTCTACTGCTTGTGCGGCCTGTCGCAACCGTCGGTCCAAGTGCGACTTGATAGACCGAGAAGGATGTCATCGATGCAAACAGCTCGGGTCCGAATGCTCGCTCGCCCGTCCCAAAGGCGACGATGACAACGACGACGACGACGGCGGCGGCGATGATGTCCCATGCGTCGCGCCAGTCACCGCCGCGTCAGATAGACCAGTGAAGCATACCATCTCCGGTTCGAAAACGACTGGAGATGAGCGCATCACGGCTCTGTCACGCCGCCTCGCACAGCTCGAGAATGAAGTCAGGGCTCTCAGGACGACAGCGGAGAAGGGGCCGTCACCCGTCAACAGACTATTCGATTATTCAATCAGTACGCACGCGACGCAAGCAACGCACGATTCCGAACAGACACTTCAGTCCGCCGCGCTCACGAATGCCATGGATACAGGAACATCCGGCGCATCGCGGATGCCCCAGCTTCGCAACGCGGGGCCTGAATGCGAGGAGAGGGACGAGACTTGGTATCGGCGTTGGGCGGATCCGGAGACGTTCGGACTGGTCAATCAGGGTCTGAAGGGGAAGGAGGAGTCTGGACTTCGGGACCCCATCGCAGAGGGCATCATTACAGAGGCACAAGCCGAGGTGGCATATCAACTGTGAGCATGACGGCCCAAAGCGTACCTGCTCTGTTTTCGACCATCTGACGCCAGTTTCAAGTACCACTTCGCAGCGCTTCACCCTCATTCCACCCTGTTACTTGTTCGATCGTCTCTGCCCGCTCAGCCGTTCCTCCTTTCCGCCTGTCTTTACTACGTCACTCGCTGTCCCGGACCGCTCCCTATCTTCACCCCAGATCAGCTGAACCACGTGAAGACTTACCTGTTCCAGAACCTCAATGCGTATCACCGCGGATGTCGATCGAGTCTTGAGGGCATCATGGCGGCCTTCGTCCTCTCACATCTACCCCCTGGATCAGCAGACGAGACGTCACAACTGGACGCTTCGAGGATGATCGGTCTGGCGTATGCCCAGGTACGAGAGCTGGGCCAGTCGGTCTTCCTGGACCGTTTGTTGTCATCGCTGGAGGCGGGCGTGCCGATAGAACACCTCGAGCAGCAATTGAGCGACGCAAGAATGTTCATGAGCGTGATCAACCGCTCAGCGTGGTGAGCAGATGATTGTGGTGGTCATGGGCCGGGTCTGAAGGCAGGTTCGCACATAGCCGCTGTCCTTGGGCATCCCTACCAGTCCTGGTCGAAGGTGCCCAGCCCAAGATCATCGCCCATCTACGCAAACACAACCTCGACTGTGATCTCGACCGACATATCCGCTACGAGCAGCTCTGCCTAAATATCCTTTTCGTGCACTCATCGTCGTGGCAGGGGCTGCAGCGGAACATTATGCCGACCGTGCAGGATGCATTGTCGAGCACGGATTTGGCGAAGTCTTCGGTGAAGGATCTCGAGGACCTGCTGACGGATATCGAGCGGGATAAGAGTGAGCACTCTTGTGCTCTCCCGCCCACATCCAATCCTTATGATGAAGGTCGTTCCTGATCCCAGACCTCAAATCTGCAGAATACCTCATCTGCCATGTGACCTACTGCAAATGGTGGGTCACTGACCGCAACCTATGGGCGATCAATCGCCTCCCCTCTCCACTGTTCACATCGGCAATGTACACGCGCTGGGTCGACGCTCTACACCTCGCAGCCGAAGCGAGCGCCTCGCTACTTCAAACATGCATTGCCCGATCGTGGCGTCTAGGCTGCCTTCCAGCAGCCATCGGCAAAGCCGTCGTGTCATGTTACGTCGGCCTATCTACTGGCGTACTCTACTTCCAGCACCTCTTCCCGAACCAGCCCCTTCCCTCTGATCTCGACCACGCCGACCTGCTCGACGCGATCGAGAAGGTAGTCAAAGCGTCAGGATCAGAACTGGCGATGATCTTGCAAGGTTCAAAGGACCGGCTAGCGGAGCACAAAGTACAGATGGAGTGGATGAGGATGATGTCTGACGTCTCCGGTCAGGTCGATGGCGACACGCCGACGGGGCAACAGGCATCGACAACCGCGGCGACAAGCAAGGCAGCACCGTGGACATCGGATACCGTGGGCGCCAATATGGGGGATATATTTCGCCAGGGCAACGGAGATTGGAGTGCCGATCTGAGTGGAGATAGAATGGGCATTGGAATGGGAATGGGTTCGGGCATGGGCATGGGCATGAGTATGGACAACGGCGACTTTGGAGACGTGTTGAATGGGTTGAATGAGATGTGGAGCTGGCCGATGGGGAACGACGGGGAGACAGCTTGGGGCGCGCTTATATGAGAGGGGTGCATGAGCGAGACGCTTTTCGCACTACGTCCATAGATACGAGCGCACCCCTGCATATCTCGTCCTATGCGAGATCAAATACCACTCGGAGGTAACGATGAGCAGGATGATGTATGGTAGCCGGCCCAAGTCAAGTTGCAGTTTATGAATCTCACGAGAGGGATATCTAGCCTGTCTACAGCGGCAATATGCATTACATCCCCGCCTGAGAACAGCTTGACTTTCTGATCGAGCTTCGACTGAGGCACCAGCCTATCCGTCGACCTCATGACGTTATGCACGACGCTGCTCAATAGTATCGCTGATCGTATCGCTGCATGCTTGAACCAGCGATGCGCACCATGCCACCGAATGGGCGGCCTGCAGCGGCAACAGCGGATACCTCAGGATGGATGCGTTGCTCCGCGCAGGGAACAGAACTGCTTCCGTCGGTGCAATCATCCCCCGCAACAGCTTAAGACTTGACTTTCGCCTCCCCTACAGCGTCTCAATGCTCCGCATGGGGCTATATCTCTTACCCGCATCCCGCAGCGGACGTCCGAGCTCACAAGAACGGTCAAGCAATGTTCGGCGCCGGGACGCAAACGCGCCGATGTGGCCCCGAGATAGATCGGGAACGATTGTCTGCTGAGGCTGAGGCTGAGGGGAGAGACCGAAGTCCAGCAGGGTCAATCTGAAGCTTCAAAGGGTCGCGAGGTCTGGGCGGTGTGCTACCAGCGAACAATCTTTACCCGTTCCCATCACATTATCTCAAGAAGCGTTCCATTCACCATATCGCAACGAACATGACCCAAGCTTTCATCGAAGTTCAGAATGGTGTCCACAAAGGCGTCACCAACGGCCACGCTAACGGTCACGCGAGAGCGGTCACGCTCAATGGCCACGACGAACGGACATACAAGCCAGATAACGTCGCCTTTCCTACTATTCCAGATCCAGCTCCCATCACGGCAGACTTGGCGAAGATCCTGCGAGTTGAAGGGGATCAGATCACGCTGAATGGGGAGCCGATCGTCATGCGCGGAGCGTGTCTGGGGGGCTGGAGTGAGTCCAGAGTACATGCGACGGGCTAGGCTAAAAGCAGTGGCTATGGAGAACTTTATGACTGGCTATCCGGCACACGAGCGTGAGGTCTTCATCGCGGAAGCCGTTCACTGCTGACAGGCAGATCAGATGCGACAAGGTTTGCTCGATGTGCTTGGTCAGGCGAAATATGACTTCTACTTTGACAAGGTGACCCCATCGGTTGTCATCCGGACGCTGTTATCATGAGATTGACGCGCAGTTCCTCGAGTACTTTTTCACGGATAGCGATGCAAAGGCTTGCAAGGACATGGGGTTCAACCTCATCCGAATCTCGATCAACTACAAGCATTTCGAAGACGACATGCAACCTCGTGTCTTCAAGCCGAAGGGCTTGAAGCATCTCGACCGGGTGGTGGACATCGTGAGTGTCGTTAAGAGCTTTTGAGCAAGACTTCGATCGAATATCCGGTGATCACTGAACGTAGTGCGCACGACATGGCATCTACAGCGTCATCGACCTGCACTCCCTCCCTGGAGGGCAGAACATCGACTGGCACTCTGACAATCCGACCGACAAGGCCTTGTTCTGGGCGCACAAAGACTTTCAGGACCGGGGAGTCATACTAGTGAGCCGCGTCACTGCGGTCTCACGGAGCAGGCCCATTGACGGCAGTGGGAACATCTTGCGGAGCATTACAAGAATAACACCTGGGTCGCCGGATACAACGTATTCAACGAGCCGGTGGAGCCCACGAACAAGATCTTGGCGGGAGTGATGGAGCGATTCGAGCGGGCTATCCGCGCGATCGATCCCAACCACATCCTGTTTTGGGACGGCAAGTGAGCCTGAGCTGACGGAGCCGCCAGGCAATGAGGCTGACAACCAGTGGCTTCGGCTCTGACTTTCGCTCCTTTGGCAAGCCATTCCCAAATTCTGTCTATGCATGCCACGATTACTCTTCGTGCGTCTATAGTCGTCGGAAGAATTTGCGCTTTGCTAAGAAACAGCCTCGCTCTGGGTGGATCTGAAGAGTTCACGGTGCGCCTTCAGCCCCGTTCCTGATGCCAGCTCCCTAACAACAGGGGTCACAGGACCAGAAGGCGAAGCTGGTGCAGAGCTTCGAATGGAAGAGCGAGTATCAACGCAAGATTGGCGGGCCTGTCTGGAGTGAGTCGCTGGTCCAACAGCCCATCGATGGCTTCCTGACTGACAGACGGGGAGTTTGGAGTCACATTCGTTGACCCCGAGCTCAACGCGAACGCCGAGGAGATCAATGAGCACCGCTACGCCCTCTTGATAGAGCAGCTCAAGATATACGACTCGTTCCCGAACGTTTCCTGGACCATATGGTGCTGGAAAGACATCGGGACATGTGGCCTGCTCAAAGTGGACCCGAAGAGTGCATACATGTCACTACTGAAGCCTTTCCTCGCGAAGAAACGGGTGAGCCGCACACGACTCCATCGGATGCAAATCCCGTGGCGACACAGAGCGGCTCACATGCAGGAGGCAGCCATCGACTCCTGGGGTGTCGATGCGTCTCACCTAGACCACCTGTTCAAGCCCATGTGGAATTGGCTGTGTGAGATGGTGAGAGCCCAATGTCACGCTTGTTTGGACGGGAATGCTAAACAGCAGGCTCCGAGCATGCGCGACCGGTATCCGAAGGTATTCGGGGGGGACAGGGGGAAGCACCTGTTCCGTCCAGTCAGACTATGTCTGCTGGCGGTAAGTTGTCTTGTGGACAATTTCGGAGAACGCTCATCAGCCAGGAGGAGATGGTCCCTGAATACTGCGAATACTTCAGAGGAAAATCGTTCGAGGAGCTTGACCAGCTTGCGAGGAGCTTCCATTTCGGTACGCGTCTCCCTGTGTCTGTCGGTCTGCGTTCACTCACATACAGACAACTGCATTCAGCGAGACAAGCTCGTCGACATGTTGACCAGCTTCAGTCAGAAGGGCAGCTCGGAATAGCTAGCTGGCCGAGAGGAGCGACGTCACTGTCATGCATTGTCGTTATCTGGAGATGTGAACGTCCAAGCCTCAGAAGCGAGTCACACTATTTTGCACATGGCTCTCCTGGGCATCGGCTCGGAGGTCGCAACGCGCTCGCTGGACCGTCAAGGGTCACCCAAACAGAATGAAGCGCGCCCTTGCCGCACGCGGTAAGGCGACACATTTGCATGACGCTCACTCTACGATCTCGTCGGTCAACTGGGGACGCATAGCGGGAGGCTGATAGACTCTCGGAGGCCAGGCTGGATCGACTTTCCACCCCACCTCGTATCGCTTCTTCCCACTGCCAACCACCTCATCGACTCCGGGCAGGACAACGCGAGCAAAAGCATTCGGGGGCACTTCCAGGTCGACCTTCAAAACTCCCTCACGTATCTCCCACTGACACGCGTACCGCCCATATGGGCTCATGTGCCAGACCTCGGCACTCGTCACAGTTCCGCCCGGTTGAGGCCGTATCAGCGCCTTCTTCCATCCCGGTTCAAGCAGCGACAGGCCGCCGACAGTCTCGTACAAGAAGCGAGACACCGATCCGAGCGCGTAGTGATTGAAGCTGGTCATCTCTCCCGGGTTCACCGTGCCGTCCGGCAACATCGAATTCCACCGCTCCCAGATCGTCGTCGCGCCCATGGAAATCGAGTAAAGCAATGACGGACATTGGTTCTCTTGGAACATTCGATACGCTGTCTGGAGGTAGCCGTTCGCCACGAGTGCGGGCAGCATGACCGGTGTTCCTGCGAAGCCAGTGTACACCTTGAACGCTCTTCGTCGGACGTGGTAGTCGAGTCGACTGGCCGCGCGCTGCCGTTGTGCATCGGTCGCGAATAGGCCGAAGTGCAGCGCGAGGGCGAGAGTGGTGTGCGTGTCGGACATGATCATCCCGTTGGCCGTTATGTACTCGTCTTGGAAGGCCTTGCGAAGAGCTTGATATTGGCGCGAATAGTGGTCGGCCTCGGGCTTGCCTAGAACGGACGCGACATGGGCGACAGCGCCGGTCGTGTGAACGAGAAACGCGTTGGCGACAAGAATGGTGTCGCTATGCGAGTCGTCCGGGACATCTTCTGGCGCAGATGGATCGAGCCAGTCTCCGAGCTGGTACCACTCAGGAGATGTCGACCAGAGATGAGTGACCGAGTCGCGCTTCACGCCTTGCTCGAGCCAGTCCACCATGCTCTGCCACTGGTCACGCAAAACCCGTTCGTCGCCAAATGCCTCGTACAGATCCCGTGGGGTCAGAGCGGTGACATCGGCCCATATAGCGAAGCGCTTTGGTTGACCGGTGAGGATATTCGGGACGACAAGGGGAGGCACTCCCCCTTGGTCTTTCTGCTCAAGTGCAACATCGTCAAGCCAATTGCCGAGGAGGCCGGACGTATCGTACAGGAAACTGGCGGTCGGTGCGAAGACCTACATCTCAGCTGGTCCGAGACGCTCATACGCGTGGCACATACCTGCAAATCCCCAGTCCAGCCCATCCTCTCGTCGCGCTGCGGGCAGTCCGTCGGTATGGACACGAAGTTGCCCCTGAGTCCCCACACCGTGTTCTGGTGGGATTTGGTGATCCACTCATGTGAGCATCGAAAGTCTCCAAGACGCTCCATATCAGAGTACACCACGACTGCTTCGACATTCCCACCATCCACCTCGTCCCAGCCAGCGATTTCGACGTAACGGAAGCCATGAAAGGTAAACTTCGGTTCCCAGTTGATCACGACTGAGCCTTCCCCCTCCGGTGTGGTGATTCGATCGGTGGCTTTGCACACCCGCAAAGGCCGTGTCCCCAGCTCGCCCTTCTCCAGCACCTCTGCATGGCGGATCGTAATTGTCCGTCCGGCGGGGGCTTTTCGAACACGCAGCCAGCCCACGAGATTCTGCCCGAAATCGAGGATACAC
>JAHXHD010000211.1:0-15822 GCA_019857685.1 Papiliotrema terrestris | reverse complement strand
GGCCCCACAACCTCCACTCTCCGCCTATCGGGTCATACACGATTCCCCTCGTCTCGCCCACCTCATCCCTCACATCGCTCGCGTTCGCATTACGCTCCCACCTCTCGAAGCCGCCCATCTCCTTGTACACGTACCGCCTGAGCTCCTCTGGGCGGATGAACTTGCGGTAGGTGTGCGTGCCCGGGGTGACCAGCCGCAAGATGTCCTCGGCCAGTGTGAGCGTCAAGAGCTGGGACAGGGGCGTTCGCGAGATGGTGGACATGACGAGGTGTCCGCCGGGCTTGACCATGTCGCCCAAGCACTTGAGGAACTCGCCGGGGTTGTCCACGTGCTCGATGATTTCCATGGCGCAGACGATGTCGAACTGCTCTCCTGCGTCCCGGAGGGACTCGGCAGGGGAATGGCGGTACTCGAGGCTTCCAGGGATGTGGGACGAGGAAGCGGAGGGGAGGAAAGGGTCGTGCGAGGCGTGTAGCGTCGCGATGGCTATGTTTGATGCGCTCGCGTCCACGCCGACGACATCGGCGCCCAGTCGAGCCAGGCTCTGCCGTTAGCGCAGCCCCCCCAAACGATGCTCTACGCACCTCCGAGAGCAACCCCCCTCCACACCCCACGTCCAGACACCTCTTCCCCTCGAGCCACCGGCCCGTGCCCAACTTAGCCGCCCGGTCGGCATCGCCGTGCCGCCCCTCGAAGGTCCACTCGGGCTCGTCGTCCAGCATGACCTTGTCCCGGAGGTACGCTATCCGCGTGGGATTCATCCGGTGCAGGAGCTTGAATTCACCAGCTGGGTCCCACCACTGCGACGAAAGCGACGAAAAGTGGTCGATCTCGGATTGGTTGATCGTGGTGAACGTTGAAGGGGGTTGCGTCGCCAGGCGCCGGATCGGCGGAACCGACCGCGGTGTGCGAAGCAATCGCGATAGGCGCATTGTAGTCGAGCGCATGGTGACGTGGGGCTCAGCTCAGGCTAGGATATAGAACAACGAAAGATGGCGCAAGCGGTGATGAGAGCGAAGACAAGGCGAGGTTGATGATCGGCGAAAGTCAAAATATCGACAGTTGCCGTTTGGCCGGGCGGATTCGTTGCATCCATCCATGTCCAATGCGGCGCGCACTTTGCTCGTCACCGTCGGATCCACGCTCTTCACCAGCCTGACGGACAAGGTCCTGTCGCCTCCGGTACTCTCCATTCTCTCCTCGCTGGGCATCACCGCTCTCATCGTGCAATATGGCGCGGCGGCTCTCCCAGACTTGACCGATATAGCCCCCCTCGAGCTCGACTCGACCGGCACCGGCGAGTTCGACTGGCGGGACGACAATGGTACAGACCGACTCCGCGTACGCGTCATGCGCTACGCAGAAGCTTATACCAAGCTCGTCGCGTCCGCAGACGCCGTGGTCAGCCATGCAGGTTAGCTCGACCATCCGGAAGCACGCGCGGGGGAAAGCTGACGCGACAGGCGCAGGGTCAATCTTGACCGTCCTGCGCATGCCCGGCGCGGAGCCGAAGCCGCTGCTCATCGTGCCGAACACGTCGCTTATGGACAACCACCAGGCGGAGCTGGCGGTCGCGATGGAACAGGGCGGATATCTCACCACGTCGACCGTCGAGTGAGTCTGTACCTGCTGGCGAAGCTGTAGGCTCACAGCAGGGACTTGGAATCGGTCCTCCCCAAGTGGCTCAACAACGGCCCAATGGCACGATTCCCCGACGTCGATGGGAGCATCTTCCGGGACATCGTCGACCGCACGGCGGGCTTCGTGAACTGAGCTTGGGGCGGGCGCGGCGGAGAGCCGGCGGATGGCGGTCAGGCATAGATTGTCATGAAGTGGCCCGCCCTACACCTCTGACCTTTAATCCATCCTTTGTCTGGCGGAACGACTTGCATGGGTCTTGCTCAGTGATGTACATACTAGTCGTGCATGCATCAGCGTTGCGTCGCGCTGCATTCCGGTTCGCGGTTCACAACGCGGGATCTACCGCCGATCACTCGCTCATCTGAACCGGCTAAAAAGTCTGGCCAACTGTCCATCTTCAACATCATTGCCTGTATATCTTCTGTGCCGTTGCCTGTGCCAGGTGTCTGACATCATGCGGGCTCATATCGCCCTTCGGCGGCTAGCCGGCCCATCTCGACGATATCTCGCCTCGGCAACGGGCCCGCCAACGCTCAGGTCCAACGTCATCAGCACGCTCGAATCAAGAGGCTTCATTGCCGACCTCACGCAGTGAGCAGCCCTTGGCATCTCGCATACGCGACCTTGACTCACATCAGCCCGCAGCTGCGCCAACATGTCAATCACAAGACGTGCATTTACGGCGGAGTCGACCCATCTGCGCCTAGTCTGCATGTCGGCAACCTTGTCGCGCTGATGGGGCTGCTGCATTTCCGCTTAGCTGGCCACGATGTCTTGGCCCTCGTACGTCCTTGCGCTCAAGCTCCGACATTCCGCTGACGGCAGGTGGGTGGCGCGACAGGGAGCATAGGCGATCCATCGGGGCGGTCGACGGAGCGGACAGCGTTGGAGCCAGAGGAGCTCGCGAGGAACGTCGAGGGAATAACGCGCCAAGTCCACCGGTTCTTCCGGAACGGCGAGGTGTACCTCGAGCGCAATCCATCGCGAGGGCTCGGCCACGAGGCGTCCCATTCGAAAGAAACGGGCGGCAACGTCAAGGTGCTGAACAACTTTGACTGGTTCAAGGGCGTCTCCTTCCTCGACTTCCTGCGAGACGTAGGCAAGCTCGCCAAAGTAAACACCATGATCTCGCGCGACAGGTATATTCATCAAACCAACAATCCGCGTTCCTTGCTCACCCCAGTGTACGCTCGCGGCTCAACTCGGACAACGGGATATCTTTCACCGAGTTCAGCTACCAGCTCCTCCAGGCGTACGACTTTGCGCACCTGCACCGGGAACACGGGTGCCGCGTCCAGCTGGGCGGGAGCGACCAGTGGGGGAACATCGTCGCCGGCATAGACCTCATCAAGCGGCAGCGCCCGTCGACAAAGGGTTCGAGTGCAGATGGGGAGGGGCACGCACAGCCCGCTTACGGATTGACGTTGCCGTTGCTCACAACGGAGACGGGGGAGAAGTTTGGCAAGTCCGCGGGCAACGCCGTCTGGCTCGACGGGGCCAAGACGACCGTGCACGACTTCTACCAGGTGCGCCGGCTACCCTAGTACGGGCTGCGTGAGCTAATGGCAGTTCTTCTACCGTCTGCCGGATGCGTCGGTCGAGCAGCAACTCAAGCTGTTTACGCTGTTGCCGCTGCAACGGATCCAGGAGATCATGGCGGAGCACAACGTGGGTCCGGCGCAGACCCGGCCACGCCCGGCTGACGCCAGGCGGACAAGACGAAACGCACGGCACAGAAGATCCTGGCGCGAGAGGTGACCGAGCTGGTCCACGGATGTGCGTGGTGGAGTTTGTGTGATCCAGGCTAACGGCAGATGACGCGCTGCAGCAATCGCTCAAATCGTCTCAACTGCTGTACACCGTACCCCTCACCGAGCTCACTGCGCAACAGGTCCTCCAACACCTCGCGCACGAGCCGTTCTTCCACCGTGTCAAGTGGGCGGACATTGCGGGAAGACCGATAACAAAGCTCATGGTGGTTTATGGGCTCTGCTCGTCGCGCGCAGAGGCTGCTCGCCTGGTGGGCTCGCGGGCGGTCACTGTCTCGCTGCGCCCAATGAAGGACCCGCGGAACGAGCTGAAGCGGGACGACATGATCGACGGGCGACTCATCGTGGTCAAGAGCGGGAAGAAGGGGTGGCTGGTGTTTTACGTCGAGGACTAGGTCTCATAGGAGCCGGCCACGCTATACCCTGCACTTGTATACCCACGACACTGCTCATGACATCGACGTTCATCGAAGATACGGACCACCTCGCGCGGACCAAGTCGTTGTACATCATCAGACTATACACAGCTGCCGTCGAGCCACGATCTTCACGATCCGTCGTTCTCGCAATACTTCGCACTTCACACTGCTAACGGTACAAGTTGGTCATGCTGCGGCCGGGACTGGCGCGGCGAGAGTCGGGCCCGAGGCCTGTTGCTGTCGGTCAGCGATACTCATGAGACGTTCGTGTCGACACACCGCCGCGAGCTTGAGCCTCTTCTCCCGCTTGGTCTGGTAGTCCTTGATCGCCGACTTGATCGCGTCCTCAGCAAGTAGCGAGCAGTGCACTGACGTCAGCGTCGCACCATCTTGGGATGCTCCGGCTCACGCTTCACGGGCGGCAAACACAGCTCCTTTGCAATCTCCGTGTTCTTCACCTGTCCGGCCTGCTCCAGCGACATTCCCTTGACTCGCTCGGTCATGTACGAGCTTGAGGCGATGGCGGATCCACAACCAAACGTCTTGAATTTGACGTCGGAGATGGTGCCGTTCTCGTCCACTCGGATCTGCAGCTTCATCACGCTATGGTCAGCCATTATCCCACTGAGACTTTATCGATCTCCCAGCCCGACGCCCGACTCACTCGCCGCAAGCTGGACATTAGCGCGATCGGCAGCGGATTTTTCGTGCAACATACCAGGCGCTCCAACGAGTCCGGTGCCGACGTCTTGGTCCAGCTTGTTCATGTTACCGACCTGCCGTCAGATGGTGCCAGCAAGTGAAAGCGTCGTGCGCACATTACGGGGGTTCTCGTAGTGGTCGATGACTTTCTCATGATAACCTCTCCTCTGCGTCTGCGTCTGCGCGACGTTGAGCATGGGTCGGGCGACACTGCGGGCCATCGCGGGGCGCGCGAACGAGGTCGAGGCGATCGCCGAGGCTGTTCGGAGAGTGTTTCGCATCATTTCGGTGGGTGTGATGGTATGCGATGGTGAGATGTCAAAAGAGGGTAGGGTGTGGTGAGTCGCCGAAGAAACCAGAGTGTGGATATGTCATCTGCTCTCGCGCAAGTGGCAAACCGGCAGACGGAATCAAATCGGGGAGCGCGCATCCCCTCCCTTGGAAATCAAATCAGATTAGGCATCGGAACGGCGATGGCCGATGCCCGAGCTTTTGTCGTGGCCGATCCCTCTTTCGCTGAGGTGAGCAAGGAGAGAACACCCTCTCCTCGGGCACCACTGTGCGCGTCACATGCAACGCAGTCCTTTGTCGCCGTAATGCAGCTCCGCCTCACGTTTAGCCGAACGCAGTCAATCGACCTTTGATCGTCCGGACAGCGTAGGCGTAGATCGACTTGCTCAGACCATTGACAGACATACCGGGCACCACTCCGCTTTTGGCCTCAATGCTATGCCTCAAGTTTCACACCTGACATGGCCGACTCGACCTCCACCTCAACATACGACCCCCGATCCAAGTGGACCGCTGAGGTCCGACGACAGGTAACGTACCTCCTGTGGGAGGCTCAAACGGTCGCCGAGAGGTCGCCTTCTACTGTCGCTCCTGCACACAATTCATCTAGCTCTATCTGGGCACGAAACGCAGTCGACGAGATGCTAGAATACATCAAAGCCTCCAACGCCCGGGATCGGACCGCTTCTTGGGTGCATCTCGCACGCATCGGGCAGCTGTTCCAGGATTCCGATGGCCAGAAGCCGTACTTATGGTCTGACATTGGTCCTGAACCCGAAGCTTTCACGTCCCTGATCCTAGTATCCGACTTCACGGCTTTGCCGATAGAGACGGTGGATGACACGCGGGCGAGAGTCGAGGAGCTCAAGTCGATGGCCGAAGTCCTGGCCCCGGGGTGCCATACCAACATACCCAGTAGCGAACACTACGACGCCGCCCTCGATTACTTGGGTACGCTGTCTGGAACAGCTGAGAAGCTGCGCCGAATGGCTACCAAGCGACATCAGGGAGGAAGTGGCTCACATCACAGGCCATGCCCCACTATTATGTCGTCCGCGGGAAGAGATGACGTGCTGGGCACGTTAGGTAATGGCACGAATGTGGACCAGGGCCATCGCACCGAGAAGGATCGCTGGGCTGGTTGATACTCACTCGGTCCCAAAATCACCCTCGACATCGGAAAAGGTGCGATCGTGATACCGGGATGGGGGTTTTTTGGACCTATTCCGTGGACCCAGACGCTCTTGTCCTACAGTGGCCTAATGCGCCCGATTTCGAGGCGTCGGATGCCTCTCGACAACGTCTGCACGCGTTCGTGGAGACAGACGCCCAGCTGATTGCTCATGACGACCACAGGATCTGGCATGACCGGTTGACGGGACGAAGAAGACTTGAAGAGGAGGCACAGCAGACAATGAACACTTTCGAGGAGTCGAACAAATGCTACCACCACACCGCAGAACTGCACAAGACGATGCGTGTGACGAGTAAGGTCGAAACTAGGCAAGTTGCTAGGGAGTCCGTAGGCGATAGAACTAATGATATTCACAAGATATTCATACCTTGTCGTCGACGGTACTTGATAGGTTCGTATATATAGTCCTCTGGTTTATGCGTCCGTTGGCTGCGAGTTTCCCTGAGCAGCCAGCCATTTCCCATCCGTACTGGACAAGGTTCCTTCCGTAGTTCCTAGGGTCGCGATAGGGTCGTGACAATGCGGGACCTTGATTTTCTGCTTCAGCAGCAACTTGACTATGACTTTCAAACGCGGTTGCTGTCGGCCGGCTCGCTCGCAAGCTCCCAAGGGCCTTGATCTGCGTTGATCCTTACAGATTCCGAGTCTAAGCATGAGGGAGGCCTTGGACAGTGAAAGTCGGTGCAGGTACGGTATCGTGGTATCCCATGTTCGGTCGGCAGAGTAGGGCTCGGAAAGCAAGCTGCGGCGGGGTTGTGAATACGTGTGAAAGACTGATCCGGTTCCAAGCGAGGGGTCGAGGTCCCGCTTTCAGATCTGTATACATTTGGGAGGAACTGTCTGTATCTGCGATGCATGCTCCTCAAGATCTGCCCGTGCGGTATCGCCACTGCGCCGATCTCGACCCGACCGCCACTGAATACCCGGATGCGGGTGGCCGTGACCGAAGTTGTGGACCGAGAGGGATGCCGTACTCCCTCCACCTGGACCAACGTTTCACCTTGCACTACCCTCGACTCACTTGCATCCATCCTCTAGCCTGGGCGACATGGACTTTGTAGCCCTCTTCGCGGATGTAGCCCTCGACACGATCGGTATACTGCAGAACGGCACCGAGGGGTGGTCGGGCGAGGCCGGCGATGACGGGTTCGGAGGGGGCTTGGGTATGGGCATGGGGATGGGCGATAATCCGACGTGGGATGGGATGGGCAACGGGACGATCGTCTCGCCCATTGATGCTGGAGATGCTGGATTGCCGGACGAGGGGAACTATGTCCTGGTGTGTATGACGATGATGCACACGACGGAGTGACACTCACGGCAGAACACGATACTGGGACTACTAATTGTCCTAGTCGCTTCGTGCTTGAACGCGCTTGGTCTGAATCTAACAAAGCTGGACCATATACGGCAGCAGAGTATACCACGGAGAGAGAGGAAGCGGGAGATCTTTCGGATATTATGGGTCGCGGGCATGGGCACGTACATGTGAGCTAGCATCATGAGAGATGTTCGGGCACTGAGCTGAATGTAGCGCTTCACAAGTCTGTGAGTGACGTCTCTGTGTTGATGCCATACGCGAGACCGACACGAGATCGCTCGAGCAGGGCGCATGCGATCATCTTGCACAACGTCTGCTGACCGCAGTTGGATCGCCCCTCGCGTTACGCTACCTCCGTCCCGATTGGGTTGCACCGTTGGGCGCATCATCCCTCATCTTCAACTTCATCTTCGCCTACTGGCTCGTCGGCACCCGTGAGTGATGACTCTAACATGCTGACTTCTGTTTTGAGAGCCCGTGCTAACCGCAGCCGTCACATCGACCGACATCAACGGTACCGCCGTGATCATCCTCGGCGTCATCCTCATCCTCGTCTTCTCATCGATCAACCACGGCCTCTCCCAATCGCTGCCCATATCCCTCCTCAACCACCTGTGGTCCCGCGGGTCCTGGCTCGCGTGGTTCGTCCTCCTGATAGTCTTCAACGGGACGACATACCTCACCTCGCACCTGCTGCGCAAGCTCCTCGCCGCGCGCGCGAGCTATTCGCCCCTGCCCTCGCCGTCGATCACCCTCCGACCGCGGCTGGGCGAGCGGAATACCGTGATGCGGTTCGTGGACGGCATGAAAGGGCGTTGGGAACACATCGAGCGGATCTTGCTCAGTCGCATGGAGAGGATGTTCCAACGGGCGGACGATGCGCGGTTGACGTGGTTGCAGGGTATCGGGTGGGGCGTGTGCGGCGGAGGACTGGCGGGACTGTGTCTGGTTTTCACCAAGGTGGTAGTCAAGGTCTTCTGGCTACCAGGGCATCCGGTGAGCTGCCAGTCCAGGGGGAGAGGCATGAAGCTGACGACAGCTCGTACACCCCTCGGCATTCATGTCGCTGCTCATGGTCGTCTTTACGGCGGTTCTGCAAATCGTCTGCCTGAATAGAGCGCTTGCATGTGCCGACACAGTCGTCGTCGTCCCGCTCTTCTATGCTGGATACACCGTCTTCGGGTGAGTCGAGCACGGGCTCCGGCGCACTCTCCACGTTCCAATCAGCGTCGGCGGTACGAGACTGACGCCAGATTCATCAACGCCTTGATTTTCTTTGACCAGAGCAAGCAATACGCCCGCTGGGTGCGCTCGAATACACGGCTCGCTCGTCTGAAGCTCACATGCAGGCTCTCATCGCAACCTTCTTGTCCATCGCGGTACTTATAACCGGCGTCGTCCTCCTCTCCCTCAAATCAAGCGCGAAGACCGCCACGGACCCGTATACCGTCACGACCGAGTCCAACTCGATTCACCTGCGCCCACGGCAACCGCGTCAGAGATCGGCCGGTGCGGAGGCGTACGGCGATGCGGAGAACGGCGAAGCAGCACCGAGGGGCGGCAAGAAGGGGGATGTGGACGGTGCAGAGGGCGAGGGGACACAGGGCGAGCGAGGGGAGCGAGGCGAGGAGGTCATGTGGGAAGTGGGCAGTCTGAGCGATTCGGACGACGACGAGGGGAAGAAGCCGCTTGGGCCGAATGGGGCGTCGCCGGGACGGAGGGCGGATGACGGTGAGCAGGGAGAGGTTGAGGATGGTGTTGCCGACGAGGAGGCGCGGAGACGCGGGGTGGGTCAGCCGGGTGCGAGGGGCGAGCGGAGAGGTCTGCTGGGCGATGGGGATGATGCCGAAGAAGAGGAGTCAGGGGCGAGCAGGCGGATATGAGGCCGAGGGTTGCGCGACTCGGGCACATAGACTAGGGAATGCTCGATAGCGCCTCCGCACACATCGGATACCAGGCGTATAATACTGCATGAAAAGGTTGTACTCGGGCTTCACACGCGCCCCGCTGTCCGGCCGGCCTCGATTCGACGCAGGTGATGCATACAAGGCGGTGCGTGATTCTCGCAATAGCTCCACACCTAGAAACCCGCCGAGCCGCCGATCTGCGGCTGCACCCTCCCCAGCGCCTTGACCCCGCCCACCTTCCTCTTCGCAACCTCGGCGGCGACGCCGTCAGGCGTGGCCGTACGTCCCTCCTTCCTGATCTTGTTCCACGCGCGCTTGGCCAGCAGCTTCTGGATGTTGGCGTTCCGCAGCCCGAACGTTTTGATCAGGCTCTTGCTTCCGCGGGGCTTCCTCCACTTGTCGAGCACCCACATCCTCGGGATCCGCGTCGCGTCCGGGTCGTCCACCACGTTGTCCTCCGCGGGGAGGGCGATATCCGTCGAGGTGTTCTCGATGCCGGTGCCCAGGTCCGGCAACTCGGGGGCGACCTGGCCCGCGTGCGTCGCTATGCTGTCGACGGCGCCGCCCTCAAGCACGAGCCACTTGAACTTGAGGATATGGTACACCTCGACGTCGTCTGTCGACATGATCTCCACGCCGGGGATGTTGCGCACCACGCGCGCAAAGTCCCATATCTCCCGCGCGGACTTTGTCGGCGGGTAGAGGAACAGGATCGAGAGGTCCTTGGGCCCGCCGAAGCCCTGGGACTTGATCGTGATGTCCTCGAGCGAGAGCTGCGGCTTCTCCTCCGACTCCGCCGCAGTGTCCTCCTCGAGCACCTCGGAGCTGGCAGCCGCGTCCTCGCCCGCCGCGCTCGCCTCGGCGTCCTTGGCGCGCAGAGCGGCCTCCTCCTCCTCGGCCGCCTGTTCCTCCTCGAACAGCCCCTCCTCCTCGACCGGGTGCTGCCGCCTCAACGCCGCACGCTTGTACGGCGGCAGAGCCTTCGTGGCCCGCGCAGCCCGCTTCTCCTCTCGCTCCACATCGCCGTTGTACCCGAACTGCTCGGCGTACTCGGCCGCAATCCGCTTCCCGCTCGTCAGGGCCCGCGCGGCCTGGTACGTCGCAGTCCAGCCGGCTTCGTTGAGGCTTTCGACGACGCGGAGGTTGTTCATGTACAGCTTGGACGAGAGGGCCATGCGCATGCCGAGCGCGCGGATTTTACGGGGAAGGTGGTACGAGTAGTCGCGGGGCCGGATCGGGTGAGCGTGCCCTCCTTTTCGCACTGGCGTGAGCGCGTGGCCACAAGATGGTTCACCGGGAAGCAGCGGGAACGAGAAGGAATGGGTAGTTAGAATGTGTACTTAGACTTACACATCGGAGAGCCGCGGTGACCCAGTCGCGCTTTACCCGTCTTCTTCTGCGGCCTGATCTTCTTGCCCGAGAACGCAACTTCGCTCCTGCCCAGTGTCCTATGCGTCCCCCGTCGCATCGAGGCGCGGTACCACACCGCGCACGTATGCAGTATATCCCTCCGGACGAGGGCATTGAAGATGTTGGGCGGGAGCGAGACCGCCACGCCCGACGCCGCGGGGGCCGTCGGGTCCGGTCCGCCGAGGTGGGACAGTGGCAAGAGGATGGGCTCGCCCGGCTGGACCTGGCGAGGTATTTGCGGCTGCTGGAACGGCTTGAGCGCCGCGTCGATATTCTTCTCGTCCAGGAACAGATTGCGCGCAATCGTCACCTCCTCGACGTCGTCCGCGTCGACCTCCTCCACGCCGTACAACTCCGCCTGGTCCACCTCCGCCAACGCCTCGTCCGCCTCTACCTCCGCTGCCTCGCGCCGGCTCGTCT
This sequence comes from Papiliotrema terrestris, assembly GCA_019857685.1. NCBI lineage: Eukaryota > Fungi > Basidiomycota > Tremellomycetes > Tremellales > Rhynchogastremaceae > Papiliotrema > Papiliotrema terrestris. Next base: position 4,747 of record JAHXHD010000211.1, on the reverse strand, counting down.
CAGCCGAGGTCGTACGAGGCCTGGACGGTCCTGCGCCCGTGTCAACCTCCACCTCGTACCGCTCGACGTTCACGTCCGGTTCGGCGTCCGTTCTCCGCAGAGAGCCCGACGACGGCAGGCCGTTCGGGTACAGGGGGCTCGTGGGGAGCCGGTCGTATCGTTGTGGGCGTTTCAGGGCGGAGAAGGGCGCATCGGGACGGGGGGAAGTGGACGAAAGGAGACGAAGAGAGGGGAAGGTGGATGGGCCGGCATGCGGGATCAACGCGCTGCGGAATGGCCGGGGCGTCTGCTTGTCAGGGGATATACCACACGGTGGCGAGGGGACGTACGCGCTGTATTGGCGGTATTATCCGCGTTAGACGTTGCATGTTGAGTCGAGTGGATGGGATGGGTATGGATGTTCAAGATGTCGAATTGGAACTTTTGGTGCGGTCCGCCGCGGGTGCGACGAATCGACGGAACCATTTTTGCTCGCGTGGCACTGGGCGTGGGTGATGGTATCCGAGGCCATAGATATGCATAGCACAGTCCCCTGGAAACAAGGGCCATGCATGGAGAACGTCAGTGCAGCGGTACAAGTGCAGACAAGAGACAGAATCCAGGGCGATGTAACCGGGACGGACGGGCATCGCGCAGCCAGCCCGCCACGATCAGCATGACCCTCCGCATCGCTCAACCGCCCAGTCGGCCGGAGCATATGCGACCAGATCTGACCAGACTCCTCCGCCTTTCAAGCCTTAATGAGAGCTGAGTCCGGGCCGAGCGGAGCGCTGGTCGCCTTGGCATCCCGCCCAGTCATCAGTCCAGTCGATACTGAAATCGCCCCATCGCCAAACCGTGCCTGCAGTCTTGGTCGGCCTCCACGTCTGCTCGATTCTGCTATATAGCCCGTGCTACCCATCTACCATCTCCTCATTCGTTCTCATTTCTTTCCTGCTTTGTTCACTTTCGCTTTCTTGCACTTTCTCTCTGCACTTAGCTTTTCTTCTCTTCGTTCGTTTCGCTTTTGCACGCAGATTCTTTCGACAAGAACTCGTCTTTTTCGTTTTTTCTTTCTTTCATCGCAGCTCGTTCACCTACACAGCACAGCACATCCAAAAACCACCATGCGATTTACCGCCGGCTCTGCCCTTTTGGCGCTTTTGTCCCTTGCGACCTTGGCCATCGCTGCGCCGCTTCCTGACGGCGGATCGGCGTTCACCGGTGCCGGCGGACAAGCCGTCGGCGGCAGCCACAATATCAACGACTACGCCAACGGCGTCGGCAGGATCGACACTCTCAACATCGACAGAGGCAATGCCGGAAACGGCGGCAAGGCGACGAGCGGGACCGCAGTCGGCGGTGTCGGACACAAGTGGGTTACGCCGCTTGGCCTTGCTTGCGACTCGCGACGGATGGCGTCAATAACAGAGCTGACAGCAGCGGAACCGGGGGTAGTGCCTACTCGGGTGTCGGCGGGAACACCAACGGCGGCAACATGTAAGTCCGCATTGGACCCACCTGCGTACGAAGAGTGGTTATGCACAGCGCTAACGTCAGTAACGAGAATCACCTGCCCCGAGGCGGTCTGGGGAGCTACGGCTGGCCTGCGCCGTACGGCGTTGGAGGGCTCGATACGCTCAACATCGGAGAGGGCAACGCGGGCGACGGCGGTGAGTCGAACGCGAGGTGGCATCTTGCAGACGAGCTACGAGGTGACATATCAGCGCTGACGGCAGGCGACTCGTCCTCTGGCAGCGCTTTTGGCGGCGCGTCGTTCTTCCACTGAGCTGGCATCCCAGACCGCTGAGAGTGATCCGTACCTGAGCCGCCGTGCGTCCGTCCATAGTCATTCATACCTTGCCGCGTTTGTGCCCGGATTAGCTTTTAGTATGTCTGTTGTTGTGTTTGATGAATGAGCAGTAAAAGACCGGTGCGGCGTGTCGATGTGGTTCTTAGGCAGCTGAGTACTATCGAAGGAACAGAGCACTGGAAACGGGCGGCATTTTTGGCTTGGTCGATGCGCATCACAAGCATGTATTGAGGTATGCAGAGGATGAACGAGGTTGAATGTCAAAACAACCAGGCCGTTGCGACTGGAGATGACAGCATCGGTCCAAGCCGAAACGGAGGTTTCGGCGATACTAGCATCGGTCGATCGGCGTTAAGCGCCACACGGTGATATCCCGCTAGCTAATGACCTATGCCCCGCCGGTTGCCACCCTTGGCCAGCTCAGGACGGAGGTTGCCGCCTGGCCTGCAGTAGGGGCCTGGAGCCAGCTTGCTAGCCAGCCAGCCAGCACCCAGCGGGCGGGCAGCCCAGCACTGGCCACGGTGGACGGATGGGATGCTCGCTCGCCCGCTGGCTGCTCGCACGCACGCTCACTGTCCGTTGGCTGCTGCTCGCTGCCTGCCTGCTCCCCCGTGTCGGCACTCATTCAAGAATACCGCCCATACCTGCCGCTTCTCCATCCATCAACAAAGTGAGCCTCATCGTTGACCCCGTACGAGTGCACCAGCTGATCACCGCTCTTCCGCCCGCCAATCCTCGCTATCCTCACTCTCGAAATTTACACCTCTTTTATCGTCTCATTACAACCCCTCAAACTCTCCCTCGCACCCTTTGTCGATTGGACACCTCCGTTTGAACTACCAGATGTCGGCCGTCCAAACCTTCGGCAAGAAGAAGACTGCCACCGCTGTTGCGCACGTCACCCCGGGACGAGGCCTCGTTCGATTGAACGGCAGCCCCATCTCCCTGGTCGAGCCGTGAGTGTCGCGACTTTTTCGCTGGGATGCGCTGGGGCGAGGAGGGACCGGCATGGCATGGGAGAGGACAACAGCGATGTGGGCAGAAGGGAGAGCGCGGGCAGGTCGGCGGGACAGCGGGACGGTCGGGCATTGCTGGCGGTGTGGGCGGAGGGAGAAGCAATGCCAGAGGAAGACCTGCGTGTCAAGGAGGCCGGCCCGGATGGAGAAATGGATGGCGTCGCGCAGACTGTACTTGAACGGCGAATCAGTGCTCACCCCAGCGCGCTCCTCCGATACAAGGTGTACGAGCCCATCCTGGTCATCGGCCCCGAGAAGCTCGCCAACATCGACATCCGACTCAGGGTCAAGGGTGGTGGACACGTCTCGCAGCTGTACGCCCTCCGACAGGCCATTGCCAAGGGTGTTGTCGCGTGAGTTTTCAGCGTCTGCGCTCTCGACCATCACACATTTCCTCTCCACCCACTCTTACCCCCTCGAACCCCACTGACGCCAGCTTCTACGCCAAGAACGAGGACGCCGCTTCCGCGCTTGAGCTCAAGAAGACGCTGATCGCTTACGACCGATCCCTCCTCGTCGCCGACCCCCGACGAATGGAGCCCAAGAAGTTCGGTGGACGAGGTGCCCGAGCAAGGCGACAGAAGGTGCGCGGCGGCGGCGTTTCCCCCCTTGTGAAGCAAATGCTAATATCAGTCGTACCGATAAACGCCTCGCCCCGTTTATCGACCACGACAAAATCCTTCTCATTCTGCATTCTCGTCGGGCGGCTCTGGGCATTGGTTCTGGTTGCGTGTCGGGGGCGCTCGGCGGTATGGAGATGTATATCATGACCAAACTGTCAGGGGTGTGCAAACGCCGTGTGACTGGTGATGTGCTCGACCTGGTGGCACTAATCGTTGACACTCGTGACGTCTGCCCGACGTCCGGATACTTGATGAGGATCGAGAAGAGGTGACTTCGCAAGGCTCCCGCCACCTGCGTGACTGATTACCTGGTGCGCCCTGGCCGGATCATTGCTCGTCTGGACACACGAGCGGCTCATGACCGTTTGGCCACTGCACCCGGCGCTGCACTGCTGAGCGTATGCTGCACTGCTACCGTCCATCTCGTCGCCATCAGAGGTCATCCGACGACAAGAGGCATTTTGCAGCCAAACACGCGATAGAGTACGGGGGGATCAACTTTGAAACGTCAACGCGTCGCATGTGTGTCATCGTCATCACTTGCTCTGACACTCTCTACACATTTCCTCGCCCCCCATCGACCACATCAGCGACGCTTATAGCATGCTGATGCCCATCGCATAGTGCACTTGCCCATCTCCGTCGCACTCGGTTGTCCCCGGTCAGAACGACTCATATCACCCAGGGCGCAAAACGGAACATTGCGGCGTCGAATAGCGTAAACAACCGGAAATAATCGATCACGCTCCTTGACGACCGCTTTGCTCGTGCATCAACCATCACGCGGCCGCGATGCCGCCCAAGAGTAAGACCGTAGCCCCCTCGCCGGCGCGCAGTACTCGCTCGACGAGGAGTCAGAGGAACGACGACGAATGGGAGAGTGAGAGTGTGCAGAGGTGAGTTGATGTGATGTGTAGGCCTGGCTTCACCGGTTCGTCAGCCGTCCTAGCTGGGTCATGTTGTCTTCGAGTCTTCAGGATTCCGGCATCACTTCTCAGCGTCTTGGACAAGCTCGGCCAGAGAGAGCGGGCGCTGATGACAGCTTCAAGGCTCCCACGAGTCGAGGCAAAGGAAACACAAATCTCATCGGGTTGAGCAACACCAGCGTCAAGTAGGTATCAGGACCGCCCATCTCCTCCCCTCTTCTCCGTCACCTGAACGTTTCTGTGAACTATAACCACCTTCCTGATCGCCGTGCTGACCCCAGCGTGGCCGCAGCCTTCCACGCCGCTCAGAGCGGCGCCTACCCAACACCAACAACCACCCTGCCCCCACCTCGCAATACCCGACCTAGCAAATCGCCCGTCCCGCCCAAC
>JAHXHD010000208.1:0-14480 GCA_019857685.1 Papiliotrema terrestris | reverse complement strand
TCTCGGTTCTGGCGGTGAATACAGCAAGACTGCAGCAGACTCGAGTTTGCCGATGGCACATCGGAACTGATGAAGCAATGCAATCTCGAACGCGTTACGTAACGGGCGCTCACCATTCTCTTCATTCTTCTCTGACCATCGTTGCTCTCTTACCCACATTATGCCGCGCGAGATCGACCCGCCCAGCATACAAAAGGAGTTCATCCTCGCTGCACTGGCAGAAGGAAAACGTCTAGATGGTCGGCTCCCATTGCAGGTCCGAGACATCCGCTTAGAGTTCGGCGATGAGTTGGGATGGTGCACCTGTCACTTGGGCAAAACCTCGTATGGCACCCTGGCAACTGCTGCGCTAACCATAGCGTACTGGCCCAGGTCTCGGCGACAATAGTTAAACCGAGAGATGATCGGCCATACGAGGGGTTTCTCTTGATCAACAGCGAGATCAGCCCGATGGCGTCGAGCGTGTACGAGAGCGGAAGGTGGGTTCAAGATCACGATATTGGCTCATTCCCAGGGCATCCGAAGACGAGGTCATGATTACGCGTTTGTTGGAGAAGAGCATACGGCGGACAGAAGCCATAGATCGAGAAGCACTCTGCATCGTTGCGGGCGAGAAGGTGGGTATCGACTATACGGTCGATCTGCGACGCTCACATGCAGGTTTGGCAGCTGCGTTTGACGTTGCATTTCTTATCCGACTCTGGCAATCTCCTCGACTGTGCGTCTCTCGCGGCGATGACGGCGCTCCGCCATTTCCGCAAACCAGAAGTGGAGGTCATCGGCGACGAGGTCATCATCGTGCGTGCTGTCTGTTGTCGTCTGACCGAGACGCTCACTGTAGCACTCGCCGGAAGAGCGAGCACCGATGCTGCTTGCTATACATCACATCCCGCTCTGCATCTCCTTTGCATATTACGAAGGGTGCGTTGCATACTATGGTCCGGACTGACCCGCAGCTTGCAACCCATCATTGATCCAACGCACATTGAGACGATCGTATCGTCGGGGTCACTCACGCTTACATTGAATCCGCAAAGAGAGCTGTGCGTGCTGTCGAAAGCTGGGGGCACGCCGTTGGCGGCGCAGGATATTATGAGCGCTGTGCGGGTAGGGGTCGACCGGGTGCGAGATTTGGTCAAAATCATGGAGTCGGCCCTCGAAGCGGACAGGGCCAGCAGAGTCGTGGAGGTCCGATAGTCTGCATGGTAGAGGCATCATTATACTAGGCATTGTATCCATATACATCATTTATCGTCATGATGATGCTTTGGTTTTGATTGCGGGACGCGACACGCGCGGCGGGACCCATCCCCCGTCGACTGACTTGGCCCCGACCAGCGAGGGAACTTTTGGTTCTTCGTGCCCTCCCTTTCACATACATCATCCCCATCATCATTCTCACGCTCGCGTCCTCTTGCACTCGCGTGTCCGCCTCTTTTTCACTTTCTAGATCCATGTCATAGTCCACGTCCTATCCATAGCACTCACGAGGGCGGTGTCGTCGCGGCAACGATGTCCCGTCTCTTTAGGTGAATAGAGCCTTCTCCTCCCGACGCTGTCCAATCTGACCCTCGCAGGAAGCGCGCAAATTCCAGGACAGAAGGTCCTGATATCGAGCCCACGCCATCGACGCCGCGCAACGAACCTGTCATGACCGAATCGATCTTGAAGAAGCGAACGACTGTCAAGGAGGTCATCACCAATGCCGACAACACTCGCCGGGTCAGCGACCGAGCGCCGAGCCTCAACGTGGACATTCGCAATTCGCTCATACTCCCGGGGTACGTTGCAGCTCCTCCTCTTTTCGCTGACGCCAGCTTGTCACAACGGTTCTCAGTCCTCTTGCCAACCCTCTCCTCCGTGCCCGAAAGTTCGATTCGCTCGCTACTTGCATCACAGCGAGACCGGGAAGGGCCGAGCTTGACAGTCGAAGAAGAAGAGCTTCTGTTTGCCGAGTTACGCAACGACACCCGCCATGACGCGCACTGGAAAGCTGCATCCACTTCGACTTTGACGTCGTCCGCCTCGTCTCCGTCGATGTTCTCCGAGACCGACAGCAACGGACCCCCTTCAGCGCCTCTCGATACCCCATCCCCATGGCCATCTTCGCCCCCGCCGACTTCCGCCTCCTTTTCTTCGTTTCGCACCTTTGGCGCCAGTGATCCGGCTGGACCAGACCCAAGCGTCAAAGTCAAATCATACGGATTCAGCGGAAATTCTAGTTTCCGGGATGAGGTGTATATTCGCAAGGCGAAGAGGAGTGCCGAGGGTGCTGGGAAGAGGCCAGACTTGGGCGCAGCAGGTGACCCGCCGTCGACATCACCCTTCGTACCATCGACTGAACCGTCGCCCGCGCCGCTCGCCGCAAAGCCGAGCCAAACCCAACCCTACTCAGCGCCGGGAACTGTGCCCAAGCGCCAGAGCATGCTAGCGGGACTGACGCCGGCCCAAGTAAAGCGCATCTCTTTGGCCTTGGGCGAAATCGAGGGCAGACTGAGTCGACCTCTGGTCTCAGCCGACCCCTTAACAGACGAGGACGAAGAAGAAACATTGCAGAACGCTCAGCATACCACGCCGACCCGCACCCACGCCCGCCTCCCTTCCGACTCCCGAATCGAGGTCGCTTCCGAGGCGTCCTCCGCTTTCCCGTACAAAGCATCACCCATCGGCAGTCAATTCAGCGGAGGTCCTTCGCCGACGCGTCTACCGGCATCGCCTCGCACGCATAATCTCGCCGCACAAGTTTCACTACCTCAACCAGTCCCGCTCGCCTCGCCTGCCACAAACCCTCGCCCTGTCATGGTACCCGCGCGCACGCAGCCAATTCGTCACCAACCCTCTTCATCAATCACTACCTCCATCGGTTCACCGGTACCTCTGTATATACCGGGCCAGCCACGGCCTGTCGGTTCTGCCCATCGTTCCGAAGGGTCCATCTCGTCCCCGGCCGATGGTTCGTTCTCGCCTCGCGCCGCGACACCTACCCAGACGACCTCTGCTTCGAGCCACGGACACCACTCTCTCCTCACCGGCCGAGAGTCGAGCTCGCCACCCTTTCCTCCAAGATCAACCTCGCTTGGCCGGTCTCAGTCCGTCACTCAAAGTGCTGGAAGAGCTAAGCCATCGGCTGGCCCTGCGCACCTTCGCGCCCAATCTGTGGACACAGCCATCGTACTGGGGCCTTCTTCTAATCCGCGTCCCTCGTCAACGATCGAGGAGGAAGCCGAAGAGGACGGCTCGCTAGATTCGTATCTGCCCCATGTGCAGGTTGTACCTGGTCGCTTCAACATGGCCGATAAGCGTCCCTCGCCGGGTCCCAGCGCGCCAATGGGCCTCGGCATCCGAGCGACGGGTCTCACCAGCCGAGCGGTTTCGCAGCAGGGCACTATCGGTAGCGTTGCGCCGTCCCGCGACGTCGTGTCACCTGCGCTTCACTCGCCCACATTGCGCCGCGCACAGTCGAGTCAGAGCATCAGCTCGACGTTCACGCCCACTGCCGGCGAAGTCGCTTGGGACGGACTATTCGACTCCGACGAAAGCCCTGTGGCAGCTGAAGATGAAGTTTCGGCTCGAGATGTATTGCGCAAACTTAGCGGTCTCGATGCGGAAGAGCTCTCGGTGATGCAGGAGAAACTGGTGATCAAGGCGAAACTCGAGCGGCTGGCTCTACGTGGAACTTCCGAAGTCACGCCCGAAATAGCTGTAAGTCGTTTCCTCAGCCGCCTGCTGAGGCCCAGCCATCCCCACAACTGCGATCTGTTTCTCAGCCGTCTCCTCAAGTGCGATCTCTCTCTCAACCGCCTCGTCCCGTCAAACCACCCCAGGCTGTAACAGTGCCGCCAGCTCATTCTTCATACACGCAGAAACAGTCCCCTAAGGCAAGCAACCTGTTGGCGCAATCCGACTTCCGCCCCAATAAACACCCTCTGCCACGCCCTGCAGAGACGCCATCCGATGAGCTCGTCTCCACCCCGCTGTCTAACTCCAAGAGCAGAGAAGCGCGACGCGTCACGCCCGCTGAGGACCCAGACGTGCGCCGAGATTTCGAAGCTCGCATCGCGGCGGCGACCGCGGCGTTGAATCGCACGCCGTCCGTTGGCTCTGGTCTTACTCGGAAAAACACCAAGAAGGGCGCCTTAATCATTTCGAGTCCGACGTTAGTCTCCACGTCGGTCAGGCTCAGTGGCGCTCCCGTTACGACCCCGGTCAACTCAGACGTCGCCAAAGCATTGGAGAAGGCTAGCGGTTCCGGCAGCAAAATTTCCGCTCGCTGGCGCAAATTGGGCTTCCGTAGAGGTCTCTCCGTGTCCAACTCGCCGGACATATCTTCGTTGGCCACGACAGCGAAATCGAACAAATTGGCTGATCCAATCAGCCTTCGAGCGTTAAGCCCGACGCATCCAACGCCGGTGTCGGCGCCGATGAATATGACGCCTAGCTTCACCGCGGCCCACGTCCAGTCGCCTGACCTCGATGCGTTCCGCTTCCCCAAGGCGGAGCATCCAGTGACTCGATCGCAATCGACCACAGCGAACGTGTCATCCCCGGGTCTGCAACAGGTGATGGGCAAGACGAGGCGAGGACGAAGCGAGGACGAGCCCATCGAACCGGTTCCAGAAGCGGAAGCAATGGCATCGAAGCCAACTGCGCCCCCGGAGCTTACGCTCCACTCGCCCTCGTCGTCGACTGATTCGGCGGTCATCAAGTTCATCGCTGCGGGCCGAGCTGTCGGTTTGGATGACGGACAGCTCAACGACATGCTCGTCGCCAAAGGCATGTTGAACCGTTCCGCCAGCAGCGCCTCTTCCACTGCACCAACATCAACGGCCCCAACCGGCTCAGCGGTCCAAAGTCCGCGCCAAAGTCCCGCCTCGACGAGCATGAGCCGTTTGCCCTCGACTGGCGCAAGCGCGGAGAAAAAGTCAGGGGGCGCCAAAAGTCTCTTGCGGTCGTTGTCGAGGAAGAAGTCCAAGGCTGCATTGCCAGAAGAAAATGCTCCTGATCCTGTTCCGACTTCCGAACCGCCGTTACCTCGATCCGATATCGTCCGAAGGACTATCCTTCTTCCGCAAGAATTTTCACTCGTTCCGCCATCCGACCAAAGGTCGCCTGCCGCCTCTCCTGGGAAGGCGAGTCCTGGCCAGCGCAAGCTGTCCATCAAACGCAAACCTATCCAGCTCTCGCACGAGGACCACGCTCTCGTACAGCAATCGCCGCGCAGCTTTACAAGTAAGGCCAGTATTTCGTCTGTGCAATCGGGTAATTCGGCCGCGGCGCACGCACATCTCGCAGGCGCGGACCTCTTGCAGCCGAGCCGATGGCAGTCTAGTGCTTCCGTTGCTGGTGCCAGCGACCACGATTCGTTGAGGAGGAGCTCAACGGGAGGCTCATTCTACGACCTTTACGGTGGCGACGAACAGTTTTCTGAGACACTCACCAGTCCCGTCGAGGAGGATCAGGAATTTCGCTTGGAAGCTGGTAATCCAGCCACGCAAGCTGTCGAGATAACGCAAGTCGGTGTTACGCTATGTAGCCTTGAGCTAACGTCCAGCGAGTATGCCGATGGCAAGGTTGTTTGGTCCTTGGTCGACGCTCTGCGCCATCCGGATGAAATCGACTCCGACGCAATCCGTTTCGACACGCCTGGCAACCTAAACACTCGCCCGCATTCGGAGTCGACATCTTATTCTTCCCGACCAGACTCGAAGCGGGAGTCAGTGGGCGATGTCTTTGCAAACGACAAGGGGCTCACCGGCCTTGTGAGCAACACGGCTGGCCTCAAGTTCAGACACAGGTCGCCTGCCGATACCGCTGCTCGACCTCCAACAAACGTGAGCCATGCGCGACGAGGAGTCCTGACGTCAGATCTACTACTACACTTCCTCTGGAGATATCGGTGCTCTCATCGACCACTTGTCGTCCGACTTGAATGCGTCCCGAGGACGCATCGACATCTTGCCCCTTGAGCGATCTGAACCCCCGCGCGGGTCGCCAGGATCCGCTGGCCAGTTCGAGGATGCCCCTTCGCCCTACAAACAGCCACTGCCCCGTCCAGTCCACGCTGGGTACGACTCGATCCCCAGGCGACAGCTGTTCCCTATACACCCGGATAACACTGCGGCGTCTGGTCGCAACGCCTCGTCGTCTGTGTACTCGGGTAATGGTAGCCCGTCGGCGTTCAGCTTTGCTAGTTCTGGAAGCGGTATGCCCGGAGAACCGCCCAAATCGGTCGAGGATAGGCTGCAGGCACTCCTCGACCGTTTGAAACAAAACGGGGTGAAGGCGTGATGCGGATGACTCAGTGCGGGCGTAGTCACGCAGCTGGGCGTATCATGCTCGAATTCCCATCGGCAAGCTGGCCTGCAGGAGACCTGGAGTGCGAGGCATGGCGGAGGCTTGTATCCCCACAACGACCCAACGACCGTTACGACACGATCTTTCATTCCTGATTTCTGATTTGACGCTTGATATGAATGTACGAACAAAGACGGTTGCTAGCTGGATTGGATGTCAATAGTATGCTATACACCTGTGGTTCAGCTAAGTCGGGCGACAAGCCGCGCCACCCGGGCTCGCTCATCTCCGTCAACATCAAAGTGCACTTGATCACCTCTCATCGTCACGCTCACTCACTCATTGTCCAAGTCCACCTCTGCACCTACATCATGTCCAATCCTCAAAGTCCAGCGCCGGGGACCGACTTCTCGACCTCGAACAACCCATTGAAAAAGTTCAAGCTCGTTTTTCTGGGCGAGCAAAGCGTCGGCAAGACGAGCTTGATCACCCGCTTCGTGAGCGTGACAACCGCCAGCACCGCTCGTGTGCTGATGCGCAGATGTATGATACGTTTGACAATACGTATCAAGCGACGATAGGTGAGTGAATCGACTGCCCCCGAGCTCATTCCAGGTATCGACTTCTTGTCAAAGACCATGTACCTCGAGGACCGCACGGTCCGGCTGCAGCTGTGGGACACTGGTGAGTGATTTTTCTGTGACGGGCGCTGATTTCAGCCGGGTGAGTCGCATTCTATGCACACGTGTCTGACGAGACTGTCTGATCCTTCGCAGCCAAGTGAGCTTCGAGCCCGCCAGCCTCGCCAAGGTAGACACTGACGATAGGAACGGTTCCGCTCACTGATTCCCTCTTATATCCGAGATTCATCAGTCGCTGTGATTGTGTATGACGTGACAAGTGGGTCGCTACGTGTAATCGGACGCTCATTTCCAGATCGAACGTCTTTCACGAACACAGCGAAATGGGTGGATGACGTGCGGAACGAGCGTGGACAGGACGTGATCATCGTACTGGTTGGGAACAAGACGGACCTGAACGACAAGCGGTGCGTCTTGTCCCTACGAACCGTACTTACACCCAGTCAAGTGACACCTGAAGATCTGGACAAGCGTGCAAAGGAGCTTGGCGTCATGTCTATCGAGACGTCGGCGAAAGCGGGGCATAACGTGAAGACGCTGTTCAAGAAGATCGCCATGGCCCTGCCGGGCGGCGCAGAGGTCAAGGACGCGACCGCCAACCAGAGTGAGTCATGCGCGGAACTCTCTCAGCCTGTCCCGACTGATCTTCCAGAAATCGACGTGTCGACCAAAGGAGAAGAGGCACCAGATGCGGGAGGATGCTCGTGCTGAATTAATCTTATTCCATATACATATACGATCGATCATGAACGCGATGTGAATGGCCGAAGCAAGCCACTCGTATCATAACGGTCGCGTTCGTCTCACTATTCGACCTGGACTTTGACTTATCCGCATCTCACCATTATGTCACATCAGAGCGGTTACGCCATCGTCGACGTTGACGATGATGGAGCGGACAATGGACAAGGGCTCGAATTCAAGAGTGAGCGCAAGGTGCATGGGGCGTGAATAACCAAGCAGCGTTTCTCACCGCCGACCAAGGCAATCGGCCCTCGCAGCCTGAACGCCCCGCCGATGCGCCATATAACCCGTTCAACATCGCATACTATCAGGTGATCCATCGTAACGAGACAGGATGCTGATCGTAGTCGTACTTTGATGTCGATACCAACATTGTGCTCAAGCGTGTCGGCCTCGCCATGATCCCCCGGGAAGGGTTCATTACCGAAGTATGCGACGGGCAGATTGACCTCTATGGTGAGCGCATAATTCCAGGTGGTCGCTCACTGCAGGCCCCTTCTGGACGCTCACGACCCTCATTCTCATCCTGTACACCACCTCGACCCTGACCGCCTCCATCACCCAATACCTCGCGTCCCCTGACACGCAGTCGCCCTCCAATCTCCCGCTCCTCTCCACAGCTACCAGCGTGGTCTATGTTTATGGACTGGTCGTGCCGACATTGCTCTGGGCAGCGACCACGTGGATGGGGGTAGGAGATTGGCGTGTCGTGGAAGCTCTGGGCATCTATGGCTACGCCATGGGCATCTTCATCCCCATCAGTCTGCTTTGCCTCATCCCGGTTGGCATCGTGCGTTGGGCACTGGTCGGCTTCGGTGCCATCAGCTCGGGCTATTTCATGTGAGACTACCTCGCACCCTCGCTGCGCCGTCCCTACTGGACCCATCTCCGTAGGCTCACCAGCAGCTTCCGCAACACATACCCTATCCTCGCCGCCGCCGACAACAAGAAGCTTCGCTTCGTCATCATCGCTGTTCTAGTCTTACATGCGGTCATGGCCCTTGCCATGAAAGTCTTGTTCTTCTCGTGAGTGCCCGCAATGACTCAGTCTCTACCCCGCTTATTGCAGATACTCCGTTGGAGGCGTCAACATTGGTCCAGATCCAGCCGCAGGGTCGATATGATGCATACAACACTCGTACTTAAAACGGTACATTCCTCATCTCTCCTGTGGCCAGGATGTCATCATCAAAGATCGCGTCGTCGTCAAAGGAGTCAACTCCTTCTTGTCCTCCTTCTTCAACCACCTCGTCTTCCTCGTGTTCACCTCTTTCTGCCTTATCGATCGGATTGACTGTGGGCATGTATTGCCCTCTGTCCTCAAATGAACCAGGCATGCTTCCCTGTCCCCCATCCTCCATCTCGCTCAATTCGTCGGGGGTCATGGATGGCTCGAAAAGCGGACTGCTGGGTCGCGAACTCGGTTCTGACGTGGGTAATAGCGGCAGTTTCGACGACCGTCGACCAATAATTTTGCCCAAGACACTGTACCGTGACGAGTCAGAGCGAGCTGATAGCGCGGGCGAAGGTGGCGATAAGTCGGGTAGGGGAATGTCGGCGATGTCAGACCGCCAATAATTGAAATCAGTATACTCTGGCTTGAAAGCCGTTTTGACCGGTGGAAAGACTTCGTTGACTAGGTCGTTCTGTCGTCAACACGCGCCATGACGTCGTGACGTACCAGTCCAACGTAGCTGCCTTTGTGGCCCGCAGCTTGTAGCAATTCGGTCTTCACCACTCCAGTCGAATCGATCGTATAGATTTTTGATGTCGGCACGCCCACGCTACGATAGCTCATTGCGTCAGTGATCCGATTACCAAATCCAGCAAAGAACGCCTCGTTGGCCCTCGACGCAAAAAGGCGCTGGATGTCCCGCAAACATGCCATCTTGAACAATTCGGGCTTTCGCATGATCACCTCCCTATCTTTAGCACGACCGAATTCACTTGACTCACCGATGAAGACTAGCCATCAGTCGGTCCGGACTCATGATGACCGGACCTTCGGGTAAGCGATAATCACCCTGAATGATGCTTTTGAGATATTCCCTGGTCGAGTCTGCTTGACCGATGGCGCGAGAGGTTAGGTACATCATCTTGTAGCCATTGTTGCAGATGTCGGTGTACAACTTGGCGATGCCGAGATGCGTCCAGTCACGTCCAATGGCGGCGAACACGTGGCCCAGCGCGTCGGATCTGCGGGTAAGATGATTGATATCGCAGAAACCCACTTAGTGATCGTCCCATCGATGTCCGAAATGACAATCTGGTCGGTATCCTGCCACAGGAAGATGCGAGCCGAGCACGTCGCGAGCCCAGAATACGACGACGTGACGGAAAATTGAACCGTGTTCGGCCCCGGTTGCAAGTTCAGTTGTTTCTGCTGTCAGTCTGAACATGGCCCACCACCCACCAATTGATCTGACGACAAGCGAAGGGTCTTGGCATATTGGGGGGCAGTTGTTTCTGGCGGCGCTCTTTGGGGGCCGGGTGCGGGCGCCTCCGTCTCAGAAGTTAAGGGCCGAGTAGCATCGGGTGACTCTGCCATTTGTCCCTTCCTGCGCCACCACGACCAACCAGATCCAGAAACAGGTCGTTCGGCGTTCTTCGTCGAGGCCTCGGGTCCCAGTGTATGTCGATATCGCGAAAGAGCTCGCAACAATTCACCAGCATTATGCCAAGAGAGATACCTGACAATTAAGAGATGTAGCTTGATCGTAGACTTACGATAAGCTGTAGCGCAACACCAGGCGCGCGTCGTCAAGCACGTCCGGATCTTCCAAGAATTTGCCGTATGTCAAGCGGGATTTGATGAACGCGTTTTCCTCCTCAGGCTGATATTAGCGCGAGTCCTCGCCGTGCGCTCACAGTGGCTATTCCGTCTTTGGCAAAGGTGTCAGACCCGCATAGAGCCAGCTCGAAAGCATGGGGAGCACCGTTCGGCCTTGTGAGAGTGAAAATATACGGATTGTGATCGACGTGACCGAGCCGGATCGACGTAGGACCGGTCTCAACCTTGCTTGTGTTGGCTCTTGGAGGAGTGCTTCCATCCTCCGATGAAGCCACGGGTATTGGCCCAGAATTGCTCCGCTCCATTGCGCCGTCGTATTCGTCGACGTCGTCCGGGTGAGGCGGAGGCTTCGGCAGCGTGCCCCAGTCCCAAGCGTAATCCATAACCGCTCTCGGGTTGGCTCCCACCGGAGGGCCAATCGCCGTGCCATGCAGAGGTCGGCTGAGGCCTCTCGGCGTGCGGTTGACATCGGGGGGCGGTTCAGATTGACCTCGGTCGAAATGTCGCTCTTCCTCTTCGTCATCTCGGTCAGACACGGCGAGTTCGAAAGCTGAAGCAGCATCTTCCTGGTTGTTTATCTGCCCCGGAGTCGACGTGAGCTGTATAGCCGGATCGGTTTGAACGTGGTGCGACAAAGTGGGTCGGGTGGGAGCCACTGGGACTTGGCCAATCGCGGCCAACAGATCTCGAGTGAACGAGTCGATGACGGATGACTGGACAGATGAGCGTTCGATGTGCTCCATGGATGGATCTTCGGCGACTTCTCCTGCCCGGTTATGGTACCCCGCCATATCCAAGACGACATCCTTGCCGTAGTGCACGGCTGGGCCGTCGGCCTGTCCGGGCTGGACCTTGGGCAGGGCATCTGTTGCTGCGTCGTCCCAGTCCTCTGTGGATGTCGGTATATGATCGTGGGCAGTGCGCACGACATCGGTAAGCTTGTGATCGCGAGCGGGCAATTTGGACGGTTGCCCGGGCTTGGCTTCCACTGGATTGGACGGGATGTCGGGAGATTCAGAGGATGGGGGTGGTTGGGCGGTGTCGGCAGGACGAGATGTGGACGACGATGGACCGCTGATGGACCTCGCCGGTGGAATGGAGGGCATGAGCGAGCTAGCCATATTCAGTATCGAAGACGGTGAGATCGTCTCGCCATCCGTGGACGACTCCCCGCCACGTTCCTTTCCGATTTCATTCAAATCCAGGTAGTCGACTTCTGCAAGCTCGCCAGAGTGTGCGTCGTGTTGGACAATCTTCTCCGTCTCCCCGAATGGCTCCTTTGTCACAAGTCCAGCAGTGTCTCGGCGGGGTGTGCCCGGTCGATCTGGTTGTGGGGGCGCAGGGGGCAATTCATCGGCCTGCGGGTCAGCTACACCTTGACACAATCACTCACGTCGGTAGGCATGACGACAGGACTCGTCAAAAGCTCCTCGGGTACCTCATCCGTCGTCTCCAGTACAAAGAATGCCTCTCCCGTCTCGCCCACCTTCATGCTGAACGGCACCGTATGAGGGGCAGGGAGATTGTTCGGCATTTTGATGGTGACACGCTTTTCTGCGGCCCGTAACACTTGCAGCTTGCCGAATCGGACATGGAAGGGCGAAGATGCAAGCGTGACTTGGCCGTCGGAATCGACATGGCGGACGACAATCACATCGATGGCGCCGGAGAGTGTAGCCGGATTGATACCAGAGTCTGGGAAAGAGGTGAGCTGCGGGGATGTGATGTTCGTCGGCAACCAAAGAGAGACTTACAATAGTTGTAAGCCTTTGAGAGGTACTGCATGGCCGGCTACGGCGTGATTGTCATGAGGTGAAGCGAGGGCGAGGTGTCGAAGTTGGAAGAGGGTGTCGAGTATAGGTCTAGCCAAGTTGGCTCGTTCCTCGGTCCATGCAATCCCATACGTCACGCGTCGATCGACCCGACCCAACGCCGTCGGCTGCCGACGGAACCTTTTTCGCCCCGTGGTTTGCCCCATGTTTGTGCATCTATTCTACGCCTCTATATCATATTCCTGATCCCTGTCCTATATTGCCATGACAGCATCCCCCTAGAATTTGAACACCTCGTCCGAAGAGTATCCAAGCTCCTTGAGCGCACCGAGCAGCTCGCCCTGTCGAGGTCCGTCTTTGGGCCCGGCAATCGACTTGACTTGAGGAGGCGGTCCGCACACAAACGCTTTGACCGTCTGCCCATCCTGTCGTGGGAACAACTTTGAGATCATGGGCGCAGTGATGTATCCAGTCTCGCCTGATGTAAGCATGCGTATACGGTAGACGTGATCGCCCCGACCTACCCTTCCAACCCCACGGGCCCTTGTCGAGCACATACTTGACGTCGAGTCGGTCGGCATGCTTGCTGGCGAGGTCGTCCCATTCCTTCTTCATCACTCTTGTAAGCTTGGACCCGGCATTTCATAATCAACCCCAGCACGCGTACAAATGTCTTTGTCCGTAACGTTTGAGAAGATCAGCGTCCACTTGGTCTTGTCCTCTGGCTGGTCAAGCGAGTGTTTGATCAATTGCCACATTGGCGTAATACCACTGCCTCCGGCAATGCACAGTCCTCGATCAAACGTGTTGGGCTCGTACTTGTACTTCAAGATTGGCCCCTTGAACAGCAACGGTTCGCCAATCTTCATGTTGGAGATGTACGGGGTGAGCTTGCCGTCCTGGTATCAGAGACAGCTGACCACTACAGCCTTGACTCACTTTGTACTCCTTGATGAGCAAAGACAGAGACCCCTTCTCGGAGAACGGCGAGACCGGGGTGTAGGGTCTGACTGTTAGATGCCGCGCGGCGTCTCATACATGACTGACCGGATCACAGGTTTGCCCTTGGCATCCTTGACTTCGTTGTCGCCTGCGGGCGATTTGACCAACAAGGCGCCTGCCACCTCAATACCCGAAGCCTTGTCTTTGGCATCCTCGGGGAACTTGAAGTGGTATACGCTAGTGTTGTGATTATAAGGCTCGACGGACGCAAGGGTAAAAGGTGTCCAGGTGTCTTTAATTAGAGCCGCCGCGACGCCGGGGCCCTGGTTGGCGGCGTCCTTTTCAGCTTGAACTCGCTTTACAGGCTCGCTGACGTTGTCGCTGTTAACTGGCGTGGCATTAGCGCGAGAGACAGTCTCTGATACCATGATTCGAATTCACGAGCGTTGTAGGCGTAGTAACCTCCAGCAGCACCGAGCACTCCCAAAGCACCCAGGGCGATCGCTAGAAAAGGTCAACAAACGGGAGATCATGGGCAGGAGGAACTCATGGCACTCACGAGAGAGTCCGGCCGAGGTCTGTGGTTGAGTGGCATAGGTCCTGTGCAGCAGACGTGCCGAAGATCGGAAAGCAGACATGTCGAGGCGGTTCGTGAGGGAGGTTGGGTGTGGGTGTAGGTGTAATAGGATCGAGTGGTCAAGGGCAATAATCGATGAGAGGACCGACACGAACGGGATCAAATCCACGTGGCAACCAACACCATCCTTCCTCGCCACGGCATGAGCTATCGATCCATCACCATCTTCATCTGTAGAACCATCCCCGCCTCAGTCTCAACATGCCTCGTACGTTTTCTTCGAGAGACATCTCCCCACTGTCGAGGGTCGCTGAGCTGTCCCAGTCTCACCGTCTACATCTTCACTCACATCGCCAAAGGGTCTGCCTCCAAATCCCAATCTCAATCCGTTCTCTCCCCTCTCTCCTGACCTTGACCCCAAGCCACTGCAGACACTCGCCGAGTACAATGACCCTCCACGCCGACTTGTCCACTACTCGCGCACGGATTTGCTCCGTCTGGCCAGGCGACAGCGCCTTGCAGCTACCGGTCCACCTCCTGGGATGAATCCCTTGGACGCCTGGTTTGGGTGAGTGTCGTTACGTGATCTTGGCTCACGTTCACAGACCGACTGGATCATACTCGCACGTCAATGATCCAGCAATCGCTTCCATTGGAGGGCCTCCTTCCCGCTCTGGCGGCTTTGGAGAGGGGTTCGGATTTGGCGGGGGCATCGGGGG